>RJWT010015286.1:0-20531 GCA_004365215.1 Cuniculus paca | reverse complement strand
CTTCTTCTTCATTTAAATTCTTTTTATTCTCTTTGTGGGCTTCAATTCATAGTTTAGATTCTTCCTTGGTTCAGGGGACCCACTTCCTTCCTTCTTGTCCTCTCCATGATGTTATATTCCAGCATCTGAACTGTTTCTCTCAGAGAGACTGTTTACTCTGCTGCTTACTGTTCCTCCATCTTTAGCTCTCAGTTTCTTATGTTTCTGAGTAATTTGTTAGAAAACATTTTATTCTCTTTGGAAAGACCTCTTTTTGTGACTCAAGATCCAAAATTTCAGCCACAAAAGAGTGCCACAAGAAGCCAAAAACTTGAGTTTCAGGTTCTGTCCTGGTTATGTGACACTGAGAATTTTATTTTAAATCAATAAGCCTCAGTTTCCACATCTACAAAACATCAGTAAAGGCACTGTTTATGATGTGGTAATTATGAGACTCAGGAGAAGATTTTTGAAATAAAAATTATTTTTCACTGCAAAGGCAGGTAAATGTAAGGCATAAGAATTACCATTATTAAAATTAAAGACATTATCAAGTTCCATATAATCACAGTACAAGGGGTTAACCACTCCAATTTACAGCATTGGGTACGTTAGGCCCCACCAATCAGTGGATCTTTTAAATGCTAGGTAGATAATGACATAGAATGATTAGATTCTGCCTAGTTTATAATCTGGCCTGTGCAAATTTGCATTTTGGTAAGTCTGAAAGAATTTGCTGTGCTTCATGAAATTTTACAATTGAGTCTACTAAGTATGGTAGTATTAATAACAACAACAATAATAATTGAACACTCAAAGAAGTTAAATGGCTTGCTGCAGGACACATAGCTAGTGAAAAATCAAGATTTAATTTACACCTAACTCTGTCTGGGTCCAAGCAGAACAATCCAGAAATATGAGACTTCACTGCTTTATACTGTGATAAATCTTCAGAGAAGTCAGATGCCTTCCTTAAAAACCTCAAGAGTAAGTAGAAGTGGTTCACACGTAAATCTTGCTGATGTTAAGACACAGCACCCACTCTCAAGTTTGCAGCAGCATTATGAAAAAGTAAAGAAATATTTTGGATCATTTTACCTTCTTAGTCCTTTTATTTGAGCATTCTTATTCTCATTTTGCTCATGTTCTCACTCTTGTTCTCTCCTACTCCACAGATTCTTTCCTGTTTCTCTCTCCCTCTTTCTTCCTACCATTACTTCTCTTTCTGCCTTTCTCTTCCTTGCATTCTGCTCTCTTCTCCATCACTCTCTCCCTTTCTCTTGGAAAACCACATTTGAAAAGAGACTCTACCAACTCCCAGCTGTGGGTTTTGACATAATGTTTAGAGCTGAGTTTTGTCATATTTGAAATAAATCTATACTTTTTCTATCGAAGGCTATGGTGTGGACCACAGAAAATAGTACAGACAAGATGACTAGCAGAATATCTGGAATTTAGGAATGGAAATGCCTTCTCTAATCCAGGCAAAACTATTGAACAACTTGTGCAAAATAGCAAACTCAAATCACTTATATTTTGTTGTCTTCCAAATACAAAGGTACTTGTCAAGTTGATGTATTTTCACTGAAATGAAAGAATGACTTGCCATCATGCCAAAGAAGACATCACTTTTCAGATTACATGTCATTTGGCTGCAAGTTCATGGGTACATTTGGCATGGGTTCTCTAGTTTTTTTCCATGAATTGCCCTTGGCCAGACTCAAGGTCTTTTATATGCACTCAAGGACCAGTAGACTCCGGGGTTGTCCCTCTCCAACTCTTCTTTTCCCTAATTCTTCGGATACCTTCATTACAGACAACCGGAATACAGAATTCCTGGGGAGAAAAGTCCAAAGTGGTGCTGGAGACAGATTCGGTTTGCTGTATTTGTGCTAAGTAGTTTCAGGTATTGTCAAATTCCAATCGCATGTCCCTTTCCAAACTTGTCAGAAATCACTTCTATTATCAGCCTAGTGTTCATCTTAGGTTCAGATGGGAGTCAATGGTGCTGAAAAGCACTGCTTTTGGAAGCCAGAAATAACCCCCATGTTTCTAGTAAGGTGCAGGAAATAGCCCCTGAAACCCCCATTGTCCCTCCTCTCTGAATTCTTTCCAATAGTCATTTCCTTTTCTTAAATGCAAGGAATATTTCCTGACTATGCAGAATCTCAAGCTATGGGCTTGCAAAGCACACCTGTGATTCAAACGTAGCTATGTACTGAGAAAGATTACTCCCAAACCGTTTTAACTGTATGGGAAGGCAAGTGAAGACAGAACTTACTAGAGTATTTTGTTTTATTTTATTTTAGTTATTTTATTTTTGGCAAAATAGAAAATAAGTCACTTGGCTCACTGTGAAGGAGCAAGATAAAGAAAGAATTGTTTCCCTGACAATTACCCATGGCTCAAGTAATCAGAAGGCTGGGATTTAACCCTATGAGCCATGCTGCTTTTGGTTCATTTTGAATAAATAAATATAACCTATAACACTTAGAGCTTGCATATTCCAAAATTGCCTGACTCTTGGATCTACCATTATTCTTATTACTCTAAAGTGTACATTTATTTCTGTTTCAAACAATGATAATGATACACACTTTTGAATTGAAAGAAGCATTCATAATCTCCCAAACCTTTTGTGTGCACTCATCTGTAAACATACTTTAAAGATTGTGAAACGCTATACAACTGCAAGGTATTTACTGCACATGGCCTGTATGTTTTTATTTTCCTGCATAGCCACAATAATAATAAAAAGATCCTTGCTTGCATGCTAGCCACAGCAATACTATTTCACCAAACTCACACCCCAGCAAGGTTCACTGCTTCCTTGTGAATTTGCAGACTAGACCTGGTGAACCCTTCCAGTCTGACAGACGTCACAACCCATTCACCCGAGTTGCCATATGTGGCTCCAGCTTAGAGTATCACCACACAATCATACATTTTTACAATGGGTCTATAAAATAACCATTATAATAAATGTCTGCTTAATTAATACATTAGGATATAAAGCAATTTATTATGCTCTTATTTGCTATCATTCTGCCTGCTCAAATTTAATAATGCAAAAAGGTTTCTTCGATGCCAACCCCTGGAAATAATAAAAATACATTCATCATGGATATTGAATGCAGACACGCCTGGCAGTACTGCCAGCAAAAAGGAGGCAGTCAAATGTAGAAAGGGAAACCAGGGGCATTTTGCACACGCTTGCCTACAGTCAGGTCCTTACAAGAGAAGAAGGAGTCTAGTACAATGCTTGGCGTGGCAGGAAGGAAGGTGCCCAGAATAACTATTATTACAATATGCAACAAAAGGGGGAGGGAGACGGGGAGTTGGGGTGAAAAGCTTTCAAGCCAGTTAAATTCATGAGAGCTATGGAGGCTCAAATTGAAATTATCTCACTCTGTGCTGATAAATAAAGTAGCTCTGGTACCTAAATCATGACACTAACTATACGTTTCGATTTTTTTAAGTAGTGATTAGGTGGGTACTCTGGGGAACCTACCAGCCTTCGCAGAGATAACAGACTCAACTTAATATCAACTTAAAAAGAGACTTGAATTCTAACCAATCTCATGTAATGAATTGAAATTCTATAGCTTTCAGAGGGGGGGAAAGATAAAAAAGCGACACGGCTCCATTCTCTAACTTGCTGTCAGGAAATATAATTTGTGCTCTCGGTGATTCACCTAGCTCATATGCAGCATGCAAATTTATTTCCCTAATAATCAGACCTGGAGATTGCCCAAGAGGATTAATAGCATCATTCCTTATGACCGCCAGGATATTATGCACCTCTGACATGGAAAAATTGTGTTAGTTCTACAGAGAAAACGCAAGGATATTTGTCCTGCTAGACAATATAATAGGCTGGTGCATCATCAGATTACAATGTCATTTCAAAAACCTTGAATACAAATAATGTACAGTGGGGGAAATGTTGGAACAACCTTCTTTAATTCGGTAGCCTTGAATTCACATGTATTTTTGTGTGTGCTATGCGGTGTGTGAATATTTTTTATTAAAGCTCTCCAACATTGCATGCAAAAAGGGAGGGGTTTTATGTGTTCCATGAGATCTTGTCATTGTTTCTTGGAAAATGAATGAAACAGATATAAGGAGAGGGCTCTTTCTATGGTTATGGCTTATTTTTATACCATCCGTATACAGTTCAAGGCAGTGCTCAGAAGCAGAACTTTCACAGGTATACACTGAGTGTCTGGGGTCTATATGCGAAGGGTGCTTGTTGATATGTGCACAGATATAGGTATGTAGGAATTTAGCTTTCATTTATATCTTTATTCGCATTCAGAGTCATTTGTACCTTCAGTTATTCAATATTTGATATGTAAGGTGAAACAGTATCTTTTGCAATCATTGTTTAGGACTGTATTTTAGTTTGTTTATTTATCTTTGCAATGAATCGGTCAGAAATTTTCCAGAACTGTAATGTCTCCAGCTGTACTTTAGACCAAAGAACGCTGCCTTGAGACAAGACCAAATTTCATTATTATGCGCATGGGAGCAATAAGATTAGCTCCTACTGCTGCCCCTAAGGTGGAGCAGCAGGAAGAACCAATGAGATGATGCTAATGTGCATGTTAATAGTATTCTGCTAGAAGAAGTTGGGATAATTAAACATGTACCGTCTCTTTAAGACAGAGTTGCACACATTTTCTTCGGATGGGTGTTTACAAGAATTCCAATTTCAGGTCATAGCCATTTCTAAGATTGCTTAAGAAAGAGATGGGAATAACTTATCTTATTCATGTATTCAAGGAACCTTATAAAATGTGCAAAACATAACAGTTTTAAGGGGCAAAACATGCATCTTGTCTCAACAGAGCTGCTTTAT
Organism: Cuniculus paca; assembly: GCA_004365215.1. Lineage (NCBI taxonomy): Eukaryota > Metazoa > Chordata > Mammalia > Rodentia > Cuniculidae > Cuniculus > Cuniculus paca. The sequence goes on along the minus strand of RJWT010015286.1, from coordinate 15,691 downwards.
TATGTTTACTGTTGTATACTGACCTAATATATGAAGCATTTTTCGCTAATATACCTTGCAGAAAACCAGCCTTTAATGTGATGGATTTTATGGTATCTCATTAGGGTGTGTTTATATAACCTAATACAAACCACGTTTTCAGATTCATGTTCCTTATTAAAATTGTGAGCCACATTGATTTTTAGTTGGAAAAGCAACGGAGCCATTTTTACTATAAGAAGGGTAGATCCGAAGTTACTCTCAAAACACAACTATTCTCAAAAAACTTAGGAACAACCCACTTTATAACCTAAATTAATGTGGTCTTCATGGGACAGTCAACTGTCCTCAAAGTATTTAGAATGATCGCTTAGGTTATTATTGATAAAGCAGAATTTTTGATTTCAGAATTTTTTCCGTTCTTTTTCTGGAATAAAAAAAAAACTTTCTTTTTTCTTCTGTTTTTTCCATCAATTTTTTTTTTTAGGGATGACCTTCAATTTATATTGATAGGTTAACCCTGAAGAGATACCTATAGGAACTTCACATAGGACATTCCAGGGTGTTCATAACTAATACCACAGCCAGAGCATTGTTTTTATGCCAGTGGCAAATCTAAAAAACAAAGAAAAAGAAAAAAGTTAACATTGCAAGTTGTGTTAAACAAAATAATGACTTGCATATGGTGGAGTCTCTCTTTTGTAAACTGATCCTGTGAGGTAACTCAGAAGTCAGCCGTAAATAGTGTCCCAGGATATTTTCGGTGGAGTCAGGGGAAATAATGACCTAGAGGTACTGTAAATAGTTTAAATTATTGGAAAGTCTTTCTAAGAAATGTAATGTGAGAAGGCAGGGGAATGTTTTTTCTCTATTGTAAGTGAGTGCCCTTTGGAGGTGATCCAAATTCAGAATGCAAATATTTAGAGGAGAGGACTATCTTTTGAAGGAAGCAAATACTGTATTTTTTCTACTTGTTACAGCAAAGCTTAACTAGCATGATCCAACCAGGAAGAAAAAAGAACAGGACAGGAACATGAATATGTTTATTTTAGCTTTGCATTTTAAACTAAAATTGCAAACCCTAAAAAGGGAGAAGGAATAGATTTAACGCAGAGAAAGCCAGTAATGTGAATATTGTTACTCATGTTTTTTTAAACCATATTTATAACTTTGACTATAATCTTGAGTTGTAGTTCTCAAGTCCCAAGTAATCACTGTATTTGGCCTAAAAAATTTTAAATCTGAACTTGTTCTCAGAAAAGAGGCAGTTTCCTTTTATCTTGCCCCTGGCATGTAATTCATTATTAAACATTAAAGTTGTGTCAATTACTTTCATATTTGATTATTATCCCAGTTATTCTACCAGCTAATCAAGTCTTCTTTAAAAACGTGCCTGGCAGTGACTGTGAATTGATGTACAGAATTATTGTAATTTCCGTTTCCTAGTTAACTATAGTCATTTGTTAGTTATTCCATTCACTTAGCTACTCCACTTCCCATTGTGATCATCCCCAAAATAAGACAACAGAATGACTTGTTTTATTTTATTTTTGTTCATTTGTTTCTTTGTTTGAGATAGGTTCTCACTCTGTAGCCTAGGCTGGCCTCAAACTCACGGCTATCCTCCTGCCTCAGCAGAGTGGGTGCTGGGATTACAGGCCTACACCACCATGCCTGGCTGACTTATTTATTTTAATCAACATGAGATTAACTTGCAAAGTTACTCTTTGACAGAATATAAGAGCCAGGTTCATGTACTTGTTTAAATGGGGATATACCGAGCTATCCTGAGAACAACTCTGTTGTTAGTATTAACAGCTTCACAGTTATTCGGCTTGAGGTATAATTATTTTACCATTATTACATGCAAGGCTTTTAACAAAACAGTCGTTCCCTCCATTTAAGCAGAGAGTTTTATAATTTATTGCATCTCTTTGGTCATCAACACACTATACAAACAGTTGGCCACCGGTGACCAATTACATTAAGGTTAAGCAACATAACTTTAAATTAGAAATAAGCTAATGTATCTTCATCAAGGGCCTGCTGTGTTTTCACTGCTGTTTATGAGATGATACTAAATGTGGATATAGAGCACGCTCACTGGGACCAATTCCTTTCGGCCTGAAAATGGGAAAGTCTCGGGTGTACCCGGGTCCAGAGCTAATTAATGGGCTAACATCTGCTTTAAGCATTCAGCTGGAGTAATTTCTATCAAGTTCCCAGCAAAGGTGCAGGGGAAACTGTCAGAGAACTAAGTATCTATCATGAGCCATATTAATCTGTGACAGGACTGCAAAAGGCACATTTTGATTTTGGTCTTCTATCTATTTGGGGTGTTGCCATAACCAACAGGAATTTCTTCTCATCCATCTTCAATGCATGAGTAATTGTGGGGGTGCATCAGCAAATAACCCTTTATGTGCACATAGCCTAGGAAACTGTTCATGTGTTCAAAAATCCATTGTAGAAAAGATAAAAGATAAGAATAAAACAGTCATTTTTTGTGAAACAATCAGTTTTTGCCACAAAGACATTCATGTTGTTTTATCATATTACTTAAAAACGCAGCAGGATTTGCTGAAAAGAAATACCAGTACAGTAAAACAAGCTTTGGAAGGGATAAGCCCACTTATTTTATGTTATTTCACGTTATCAGCTCTTGGACAACATGATTCCAGCTGCAGTAGGTGACTAAATAAAGACACCTGTCCTATGTGGTCATTTACATAAATCCAACCTGAATGGAGGGAAAAGTAATTCTCTGACAAAACAAGTAATGTGTGTGGAAGAAGCAATAGTTATTAATACAGCAGCAGTCTTCCACCACTTCCAATGCTTTTTTCCTGTGCCTTTGTTGTTATCTATTTATTGATCAATTTTGCAGGGAAGTGGGAGAAAGACTTAATTGTAATTAAGAGTTCAGAAGGACATTTCTCTATGTGTATGCTCTTTTGAGTAAGCATCTGAATTAGTATACTTTCTACACAATCTTACAGTCAGACAAACAGCAACGAAGCTTTATGATCCCAGAGATCAATAGAGAGAAAGAAACATGTACATTTGTTTTTAGTGGTTGAGCTGAATTATGCTGATGTCATTTTTTTATAATCATAGATCCAATAAATGACATACATAAAATATGTTCCCAAGGAAGAAATTACAATAATGACTATTCACCTTTACCAGAAAGCTCTTTCGGACAAAAGCCAAATGTCAGCTCACAATGCGAGCAAGAGAGAACACAAAGTCTAAAATTCTACAGTCTCTTAAAAGGGGTGTTGCTCAGGATAATTTATGGAAATGAAACTGAGAAGAGAATTGGGGTATTTTTAAAGAATCTTAACACTTATACCATCAGCAAGGAAAAGGCAGCATTTTCTTTAGATATTTAATAATCCTATGAAATATTTAATATTGCTAAATTGAATTCCTGGCTGTCCCCAACTTACATATTCATGTAATAATTTTGTAGTCAACTAATAAGTTGTGTTGGTTAATTGCCAAGCAATTTTGCACGTAGTTAAGTTGTTCATGTAAAAATACGCATGATGAAGCATGTAGTATTTTATAACCCTGTGCAACTAACATGCTCATACCTAATGCAGGCACACACACGGTAACCCAGGACAAATTGCTTGTGTTAGTTACTACCACAGGCTGGCAGGCCAGAAAATACATTTGGTGCCTAATATGCATAAGCACAGAAATATGGTCAGGCTCATTACTGTAATAAAGCTGTGATTTGCCAGCAGGGTCAGTAGAAACACACTTGAAGCAGTCTGTCCCTTCCACTGGCTTGTGTGCTATAAAGCAATAAGGTTGTAACAAGGGTGAATCCTCGATTCAGGTGGGCTACCTTGTCTGGATTATTTGAACCTTATTTGCCTTAAGGGGCCCATTTTCTTGTCCTAATGTGTACACAGTGATAATGTAACCATTTATGCAATAAGGAAGGTCTGCAAAAGAGTAGTCTGCTTAGCAATAACATGGGGTAGCAAGAATGGCGAGAACTGGCAACCATTGGTCCAATTACATAATTCCATGGGGGCGTCTGAAAATCAGAGGTGGCTTTTTAATGTGCTTCAGAGTGAGTAGAGTACTGGATAAGAAAAGGGCCAAATGGATTTATTTTTAGTGCCTTGATGAAATTAGAATCAGGTTGATGGAAAATTTGTACAATTTACATTAAATCAAGCCCGGTTACAATGGAAGTTTCCTGGTTTGAAGAAAAGACACTCAGCAGGCATTTCTCTTTGGGAGGGGACATTCAAAGACAATATGAAGAAAGTCTGAGTGAAAAGATAAAGGTAAAGTGGCCCCAAAAGGAACTTTGGTGACTTAAAGCCTTCAAGCATTTTAGAGTGGTGTTCTTGTTAGCAGAGTCACTGAATGGACTTGTACGTGGCCTTTGACAGTAATCCAAGTTCACAGTGCACAGGCAGAAACTGTGACGATCTTATCAGATATATTCTACTCCTATCCCTTTTCTTTATTTTTGTTTTCTCTTCTCTTGCCAACTTTTAATGAAAGTTAATTCTTTGTTTTTGCATCCCATGGAAACAGGCTAGAAAGTTAGTGGTGGAGTGTAAGAAACAAACTAACTAACTTAATATGTATTAAACATATGCTTTTCCCAAGGTTTGGAAGTCCACTTACTTATCAGCTAGAATAGAAGTAACCTAGAAACTTGCGCATTCTACTTCTCATCTAGTTTAAATCTTTTTCTATAGTAAATAGCAAAAGTGAAAAAGAAGCCCTGGTGCCCTAGCCAAACCATCTCCAATTAACTGCTTCTTGGAACACAGTGTTGAGCAAGATCTGAGGTCATATTTATTCTCAATACGCACAAAAAGCAAAAAACAGTAACATGCACTCCAGCTCTCCCATTCACAGGTGCCAATCTCCAAGCTCCAGTTGTGATTGACAACATTCGACATGCTACTCCGGGAAACAACGTTAGGCCTTTATCCTGTGTTGCTGAGAACTTTTGGTTAACATTATGAGTCATTGTATATCATATACACTACATATTAAACAGATCAGATCATTTTACTAAATGTTAATAAGTCACATGCCTTGGTGTGGTTTATGTTTATGTGGATTCTTGATAGGAAACGGGCACTTCATGTTAAAAGTAAAATAGGTATATCTTAGCTAATGAAGAACACATCCACACTGGCCTAATGGAAAAACAAAGAAGACAGCTGTCAGGGTAGTATGGTGTGTGGGATGTTGAGCATTTGTATTCTGTACTATTAACTCCTATTTGCCTTCTCTTGTGTCTTAGATGCCAGCAGAATCACTATTATTGTTTGACACATCATTGCCAGATGCCCAAGAATGAAAGTAAGCAATCAGGTAGGAGTCACAAACTAAATCAATAACCCTATTCATTTATCAACTAAGCTAATAATTTTCAAAGAGAAAGTAGGAATACCTGTAAGATTTTCCTTTTAAATATCATTTTAAAGAAATGTGCTAGAAATTGCATAGGAATATCAGCAGTAAAGAACTACCTGAGGAAAGACTCTTCCAGAAAGAGCTCGTTGTGGAAGCTATAGATACCCAAGAATAAGGAACATCAAATCAAATCAACAAAATTTTTTTTAACCATATCACCTTAATGCTCTAGGGTCTGATATATAACACATACAAACAGCACAAGCAGATATTTTAGAGTAACAGATACAATGACATAGTATAGGAGATCTCAACCTATTTTAAGAAATCACTTATATTTATTAGTATTTATTATCATGCTCTTAAAAAATTTTGTGTTATTCTGTAGCAGAAGAAACAGAACTACAGCCAGCAGTTTCCCGTTTATACTTCCAAGAGTTTTGTGACATTTTTGAGAGTTCAATATTTTTCCCATGTGAGTCCGTTCTACTCTGTGAAACCTACCCAGTCCCATCACCACCACCACCACCACCACATTACTGTGCTCCTGTGTTCAAGTACTGCTTAAACCAGAGTCCCTGCTCCTGAAGAGCAAAGGTGAAACAAAACCAAAGAATCCCTACCAAAAGCAATATTATAAACAATTCAATAGAGGACCAAAGCAAAACAGGAAGTGTCACCATGTGCTCGAGCTCTGAAGTGGGTGAGCTGTAGCTCCTCTCAGCAGTGGGACATGGGAGCAGGCTAAAAACACAGTTTTTAAAGTGGCTTAGGGCTGGTCCTGAGACTTCAGGATGGAGGATATACCTCATCCTTAGGGGGGAAAAAAAATTCCTCAACTGAAACACAAACCAGTCCAAGGCAATCATTTGTGGCCACTTTGATCACTGATGTACTCTTTTTCAGATTTGTCCCTTTAAACTTGAAGTTTCTAGGGGAAACAAAAACAGCTATTGATATTTAAAGCATTTCTGCATTTTAGCTTGTCTTACCTTTCTTTTCCCTATGTCCCCCTTTCTTCCAACCCTCACTGTTGCCTCCTAAGGTCTCTGTGGATTTGATCTACTGACCTGGGTGCTGAGACTGGATCTGAAATCTTCTAAAAGGTTCTTTACATGCCAGAGTTAATAGGCTTTCCTGGGCCAGCTGCCTTCTCTGAGCTGCCACAAACTCCATGGATTGTTTGGCAATAAAAATCAGCTATAAAAGTGTGAAAAATACCAGAGACCCAAATGGGAGAGGGGAGAACGGCTCTTATACCCTTTTAGTGGACATCTGATTTATTTTTAAATAGAAAAGTCACTTTTATAGCTACTGTAGCTCAATTATCTCTAATTTTACACATTTTATGCAAATTCTCAGCATCTTAATTGCAAATGAGAAGGAAACTTATTTTTTAAAGCAGAACAACAAGGTATAGTTTCGTATTTTCTTTTCAATTTTTAATTCCTATGCTTGGTTCAACACCATTAAACTTTTAAAACTCTACCCAGTTGTTTAAAATTATGTGTAATTTAAAGCACACTCACATGTTCACAAACACCCATAGCTTTAAACAAGTAACTAATTTTATTCCCAGACCTCACTCTCCCTTTTGGAGAAGATATTTTGATGTTCTCCTACACAGTTTCTAAAGACATCAAAGGAGAAAGTACAATAAGAAAGTTTTGAAAAATTCTTGGTGTCGTACCTTACAAATCAGCACATTGGGACAGATTCTAAGTACCAAGAAACCCAGCTGGAAAATGTCGTTTGTTTGTTGTTGGCATACCCTGAGTTCTAGTCAACAAAAGGCTGGTAGATATTTGGTAATCCAACCTCTTGGTGTGGTTGGGGGCAGGGTATGATACACTCTAATTTGTATACAGTGTTTGCCCATTCCTATGGTGCAAACACCCCTGCTATAGCTGATTTCAATTGGCCATCCCTGAGTGAGAAGGTTGGAAAAGGTGTGCTCAACTGGCTTCTGTGAATGGAGCCCTATGGAGTTAGCTCCAGCACACTGCTACTTGCGGAAACAGACACGCTTTGAGGTTTTAAATGACCTTTCTCTGATTGGAATCTCTAGAGGTTAGAAGGTCACAAAATAATTTTTTTCCACAGTATAACAGTTTTTGAAGATTTTACAGAGTGTTAGAGGGAGCCCAGCTTAATGTTTAAAAATCCAGAGTCATGAGTTCTAGGCAAAAATCTGACAATTGCCATCCATCTAGCCTGTGACAGTTTTCTGTGGACCTGTTTCCTTATGGATAAAATAAAGATGAGAAAAGTTTGCTGTGCAGAGTGCTTGTCTTCTTAGAGCAAAAGTGTGCTGGTTCACTTGGAAAGGGTTATACAAAGGAAAGTTAAATGTGTTCATAGTTTATTCAACGGTTACTGGTTTAGTCAGCTAAATATTTCTTGATGTTACCACAAAGAGACGCAGAGATGTTCGTAGCAAAATACATTGAATTATTCTTCACCAGATTACAATTAGTGATTTCATGAGGGAATTCTGTCCAAACCATTTGTAGAGAAAGAAGTATTCTTCCTAAATCTTGAGAAAACCAGCCAAGGACACAAGAGGAAAATTTATTATCAATCTCTGGTGTTGATTAAAACTCAGTTTTGATACATGCTAGATTTCTCCAATGATGAGGATAGAGGGAGCAGAGAGAATGCTATAATTAATACATCATGGAAAGAAGTAGTGAGCACAAAAGACCTCCAAGAGGCTGACGGTGTGAGGTGAGCACTCATCATCTTCTCCTTGCTATGAACAATGTTACACTGAAACGTTCCTCAATACTCCACACAATGTGTACCAAAATACTTTCCACACAATGTGTACCAAAATACTTTCCAGTCTAGATCCTGCCTCTCCTTCCCAACCATATTTTATTCTGGCACAACAAGCTAAGGGGACATACTCCTTTGCCTCCAACAAAAATGTAGAGTCCTCTGAAAACAGAAGCAAATGAGAATAGAAAGGAAGGCCCCACGTGTAGCACTTCTCATTAGGCCCTCTGCCTAACAATAATTAGGCTTGTTCCCACAAACGTTGGATTCTGGGCAGCTTGTCTGATACTTACATAAAGGAAAATAAATAGTACATATGAGTCCCTGACTTTTACTTCCTCCCTTTCCTCCTTTCCCTTCGTGACTTCATGCTGGTTTGCAATTTGTGTTTTCACCACTGTAGTTAATTCTAAGACACAGTCGATCAACTCATAGCTTCCTCAGTAATGGAAGTGCCTCTAAATAAAATTGCATAAAGCTCAACACTTGGATGGAGAGAATTCCTACCAGTCCTTTCATCTTGTATTTAGCTGGCTACCCTTCATTGAAGTTACATTTGTAGCATAATTAATGAAATAAGCTCTTCTTATAACTTGCCTAAAGAGCTCTGCCAGGTGACTTGGAAACTCTCTGTCCCTTTATGAGGAAGCACTGCTACCTAAAGGATCTGAGATCTTTCTACAAAAGTCGTGGCAGTCAAACTATGACACCATGAGCATGAGACAGAGATCTGACAGGCGAAAAATACACATGCCTCATAATGCATGTCAACAATTTTACTATCTGGTACAAATGGAAACTTGCTGAATTTATTCCCTAAAATGCTTTTTATGCTTTTCTTGGTTCTGGCTTAGCGGTAATGTATTTAAATGTCTGAGAGAAATATTCAAAAGAATGAAATACATAACTTTAGTTGAGATGCCTACATTTCAAGCCAAATACTGGAAGATCAGTGATTATTTGGGTTAATACTATCCTTATCTAATTAAGAGAATCCAGGGAGACACTGACTCAATCCTTCAGATCCTGTCTTTTAACTAATCAATAATTTTAAAGTTGTGGTTTTCAGAATGCAGGTGATAATTTTGGAGACAACATCTCAAGGTGCAGCTGACATTGAGATGCATATTTAATATATTCCTGGAATGACAGAATACAGCAATGTTGGAATCTCCCCCTGGAAATACGTACATGCACACACACCCACACACATAATGCTACTAACATTTAAATTCCTGAAGCCTAAGTAAGGATTTAGCAAACTGGCTCTTATTAATGTCAATGAACGTGTGAGAAATGTAAAGGGTGGAGAGTGAATATATTCCCCTCAGATGGTGCTGTCTCTTTGGTACAGCAGACCCCCGAGAAAGGTCTGGAAGAAGTTCAATAGTGAGGACAGGAATAAGGATGGGTGAGAAGGGCTGGAGAGGTGACTTGGCAGTACCCCTGAATCAGTCCATGTCATCACCTGCACAGACCAGTAGTACACAAGGACAAGGAAGGCAGCAGAAAACAAAAGAGAAAACATTAGACTGGGTTTTTTTTAGAATGTCATTAAAATAGATCTACTTTAATTTCACATGGCTAAAATTATCTGCTTGCTTTTTATTAATTTTGTCTTGACTGAAATTAGTTGTCAGACCTCTGTTTATAGCCTAATTACTTTTTTCTTGCAAAAAGGAGGTAAAAGGAATAACAATAAATTTGTAATGCAAAGGCTACAAGTTTGTATACTGGTAGATTTGAGATAGCTCTAGGAACAGATTTTGAAAATAATTTACACAAATCTGAGGGATTCCTATTTTTCAGAAGACTAACATTTTATTAGGTCTGCTTTCATTGTTTAGTTTCGTAATTATTTCGTGTGACCATAGACATGTGAGTGTGAGTAGTGTGTTGGGTAACTGCATTTGGTGTCATCTATTTTATTTAGCTTTCTTATCGAGCCAACTATATAATCCAACTGTTTACACTCAGTATCACACATTTGTAAAATTATTTGTCGTGCACCAAATAGGAAACATTTCTGTTTTCATGGATGCACAGTCTTTATTGCGTGCACGCAACTCTGCCACTGTAGTGCAAAAACAACCACGGATGGTACACGAATGAGCATGATTGTATTTCAGTAAAACTTTATTTGTAAAATCAGACACTCAACTAGTTTCAGCTCTTAGGCCATCATTTGCCAACCTCTGCTCATGGCAATTCAGCCAATGGCCTGTGGAAAGAAACTTATGCACAACATACAGAAAATAAGTGTTTAACAAATACATTTTGAGTAAAAATTAGTATCAAACGAAAACACACATACTTTATACATATAGAATTGTGGGCTACCTTCAGGTCAAAATTAACAAATTAAAAAAATTCCCCATTTTAGTAATATCTTGAAATCAACAAAAATAAGCACACTAACAGTTAGGGAGACACAGAAAAGAAAATCAAATGCATGTTTTATTGAAGCTAAGTGAAAGGCGAGCTGTTCTGCATGACCAATTGGCTACACAGAATGCCACTGAATTATATAATACTATATAGCAACCAAGGCTTACAATTATACCATTTTGGCATCTAAAACTAAGGCAAATGTTGTAGAAAGTGCTGGAGAGATGTGGAATGTATTTTTTAATGATATGCATCAGAAGGGGTAGTTGTTAAACAACTGACTCTCTTCAAAGGATCAGCTTCAATTATTTCATAAATAAGCATCACGTTTGGGAGGCAAAATTCTCGGTCTCGAAACCTAACCCTGCTTTTTGCACTGTAGCCAGCGTTTCAGGATCCATGGCTATCAAACCCTGGCTCTAACATTCAATGACTCCACTGTTAGCTTTAATTATTTACTTTTTAGTTGAAAGACCCCTGATTTTCTCTATTATGCTTTTTACCTAAGGGTGAAATGTCAAATTGCATTTTTTTTCCCTTTTACAGAACAAATTTCCACTCTGCTCCCCCTACCCCACCCTAATTCTCTCACAGCAAGAATCTTGTCTTAAGTGCTAATGTAGCTTCTCTCCCTACCGGTAGTCAGGAACACAGGTACACAGTCAGGAATAAGCCAAAAGGGTAGCTCTCCAGGCCAAGCCTGCAAAGTCGTCCTGAAAGTCCTACACACTCCTCAGCTGTAGGGGTTTTCCCTGCTCAGTGTCTGGACCATTGCCAAGAAGATCTGTCCAGCTGTAAGCTTGATTTTATATAGTTATTTTCACTTATTTTTTATTTTGCAAAATGTAAACGAATCTGTTTAGCTAGGAAATCACATCCCTTGAAAGTGATTATAACCTAATTTGACATGCAGTATTTGTACACTTATTCTAGTGTTATGAAGCACTTACTGTGTTTACATAAATAGAGATTTCTGTGTAATTACTGCAAGATAATGTAAAGAGTTAATCATATGAAACTCTCCCAAAATCTCATTTGGGAGAATTTTTTTAAAAATCCATGTAAAAATTTCTTTGGAAATGAAATAGGTTCATTTTTAAATGTTCTCTAAATCTTGGAACACTTCACATACCATCAACTTTTTTCATTCATCCTTGTTTGAACACTAATTGGTATGATCAAAAAACTGGTCATGTACCTAATATGTACCAGGTACCAACAAATACAGACTGGACATGTGTTTCACCTTCACCAATGTTACATATGAAAAAGTCCAGAAGGATTTCATGGAGAAAAGGGACGTTCTCCCTCAATTTATCGGCTAATCTGTGGTAATCACTGTTTTTTTTCATGAAAAATATAATGGAAGAAATGTACAAGAATGATCGACATAGAAGAAATAACGAGAAAACAGAGGCAATCTAAGGATGTTCTTTCTAGGAGCTGCAAAGATTTTAGAACTTTCCTCAGTTTATGTTATTAACATGGAATTTCTCACAAATTGAAGTATTTTACTAAAACTAGGAAGGAATAATCACATAAAAATGATTCAATGGTTCTACAAACACATATTAATTTAAGAAAGACATACTTGTCTATCTTCCTGAAGTTAAATCACTGTTTCTCTTTGCAGTCATCTGCTTCCTTTTATTCAGTTTGTACCATATGTTCAGCTCTATCTTAGAGTATCTGAAGGTTAAAAATTAGGGGAAAGGCCTGCCAGGGATACCAAGCTGTGTGCACAGTGGAAAAAGGCTGAGAAAATGTCCACAATGGCATCTGGCTTAAAGAGGTGCAGATGTCACTGTTTATGTACCCTTTGTAAGCAGCACCATTTCTTATCACATACAGTGGGTCCTGGACACCCAAGTGAGCCTGGAATGAAGCAATCTGTATCTTCATTTCTCCAAGAAGTATTATTCTTCCATCATCAAGTTCAAAATTGTCCTTTGAGTCTTTGGTCTCTTCTCTTTGTCATGTTTTCTAAAAGACAAACAACATTAAGGTATAGATATCTTGGAACATTCTCAGTGAAAGAGAACATTTGTGCCTTTCTTTTCAGATGAATTATGTACAATTGCTATTCAAAAATTGTCAGAACAAGAGACAAATAATCAGAAAAGAAGTGGATTACAAGATTTGCCTATGACCTCTTGAAAAAACAAGTCACTGTTTTAAATTTGGCATCCATGATTATTACTCAATATTCAAATTTATTTCAATAAAAACTAATTCGATATTTTGATGAAGCTTCATTAAAATCAATACACACTGATTAATGTTCCTAGCATGCCCAGTGGTTTGTGTTCACTTGCTTTACCTCAAAAGAAAATATAACACTTGGCAAAGGAAGTCCCATAGAACTAAGAAATTGATTTATGATTAAATCACCAGCTAGGGACCCTTTGAAACAGAACGCCTTACAAATAAACTGATTGAGTATGTGCACCCAACTTGATCTGCAGGTTTGCTTGCCCATGACAGGTGCAGTACAAGGTCACATGGTGAAGAATCAGAATCACGTTCTTCGGATCTGAGTTCTGCCACTGAGCGCCATATCCCTTTGAGAAAGTTAGCCAACCTTTCTGTATTTTAGTTTCACCTTCTGAAACTGCCACTCTGCTATTCCTGTTTACATGCAGGTTGCAGTAAGCTATTCACAGAGTTCACATGCAGCATAAGCTGGCATGTGGTTACCTGGCATGGGAATGTCTGGTATGATCACTGCAGGCAGCAGTGATCATAATTGCTTTGAATGGTATTTATTTACACTTACTGCTATAATTTCCTTGTTGCTTTATTCGGCCTATTTCATAAACCCTAAGCCCATGTGCAGTATTATGTATCCCAACAGGAGCCAAAAACACACACCAACATCCCCACTGAATTTTTGTCTTCCATTTTAAAAGTAGCTAATTGTGAAGTGACTGTGCTCATGATCACATTATTTGCCTTTTTATTGTCCTAATGAGAAACACTACATATTAAGAATAACACTATCCACATCATATGAAAAGCCCTGATCAAAAAAGCAAGTTATTTTTTACTGTCCACTTCTCATCTTTGGTCTTTTTTCCCTTCTCACAGAGCCTGCTTGACCCAGCCCACAGAAGAGAAGCTCAGCTATAGTACAAAACTTCCAAAGTTCATTGCCACCCTCCCTTTGACCAATAAATGCTCACTACATTCTTACACTGTTTTTTTTTTTTTTGTATGAGTTCTTTGCTTTTAATAATCAATTTAAGAAGGAACTTATTTCTTCTACTGTATCTGTAGCATTTTCAGAGTGTCACGTCCAAGCTGACTTGACAGTCTCGGGAGGATGACAGGAAGCTCCCGAGGAGAATTTTCTCGGAGGCAGGGGAGTCCGTTAGAATGCCACGTGCCCCAATTTTGAGGCGATTGCCCCAGTTTTCACGTGCTATCTCCCCAGTGTTCCTGAGAGCAGATCTAATGTTCTCTTCCTCCAGGTCCCTATTGATTGCCTAAACTGTGATAGTGCTGCTTAAAAAAATGAGGAAATGGGGTAGAATTGGAGCCATCGAAATTAAAAACATGTTGGATGAAACCAGCAGTTCAATAATTGACTTTCTATGAGGCCTCCTTGAGGGTTGTCTGTTTTTTTAGTAAAATATTAGTTGGTGACTTAACATACTGTATTTTCTGAAAGACTAAATCAGGAAGGTTTGTTTAATTTTATTAAATAGAGTACCTTAAAAAATGGAATTCTTCTTACTTTTGTTGATGTGATAAAGGGAAAGCATTCTTTGTATTAATGTTCTTTGCATACTGGAAGACAAACCTATAGCCTGAACATATGTGTTTCATCTGCTTATTAAAATATCTAAAAAATCAACTATTGTACATTCTTTTCTCTGATTTTTCATTTGATCATGAGAAATAGTTTTGCTTTATTTTAATTCTCTCTGGTATTAAATATCCAACATTTAATATTTTGGGTGTGAGAAAACCAAATAAGAGACAAAAATATTCAAAGTGTTTTCCTTAAAGTTACACTGAAATCTAAATAAACTTAGGACAGAGATTTGGCTAAAATTGCGTTTGCTCATCTGCAAAACATAACTAGCTTCTGCTGGGATACATCCCAAAGAAAAGAAATGCTAAAAGCAAAATTCATAAAACAAAACCGATACAGAAGGGAAAATGCTGCTAATAAACAACCTATTACTAGAAGAGAAACAAAGTGGGTGCGTAATATCACTTTAATTTTTCTTTCAGTGCCAAAACACCTGCTCTGGCATTGTCCTTCAGATTCATTTTCTTTGGTGGACAGAACTCCCTACCTACCGTAAGACCAATCTGCAGGAATTCATTTACCAAGGACATTAAAGTACCTTCCTTTAGGGTATCAAACTGTCCCAGGTTGGAAGATCGTGCATGAATCTGAATGTTACATCTAGGTGTTGGGTCGAGCACACTCTGGAAACACTACTGGATATTCTCATCCTAACAGCGCGTGCTCCTAACCTTGGAGCTAAGACTGTCTTTGAGAAATCTTCACCAAGGCTTCAAGGGTCATTTTAGAGATCATCTCTCTAAATTTTCAATGTAAACAACTCAGACTATAAGACAGCTCCTCTCTCTGCCTAGATCTAAATGAATGCTATAAATATGATGGTCCTGGTCATTATCCCAGTTCTAAATTATCATTTGATCTATGCCAATGTCATCAGTTTCTGATCCCCATTTATTTCTAAGGGAATAAACCTACCTTCTTTACCATAAGGATCAAAGATAAATAAAAAACAAAAGGAATTGAGAATTTAAAAAATTTCTGCTTCATCCAAAGTTAGAATAGCGGATTTGGAAGTGATTTGCCCTCAAGAAGAGTTACAACTCATTGGGTCAGGAGGAAAAAATTTGAAGATGGAGGGAGGAAAATATGGAAACAGGTTAATCTTATTTGGTCGAGTCTTGGAGATGGAGTAGGGAAGGGGAACAAAATGCTCAGATAACTTGGTGCCCTATGAGGCAAGGGAGCCCTATAGCAGCTGCAGGGAGTTGACAGGGTTACTGAGAGGATCTTCTGTATAGTCCTTCTGGCAAGTGGTCTCTTGAACTTCTCCATCCCCAGCTCTGCACAAGCACCATGGTGCTTTGGGAAAGGACAGAAATACAGAAG
>RJWT010015285.1:0-20543 GCA_004365215.1 Cuniculus paca | reverse complement strand
TTAATTCTAGTAGTCTTTTGATGGAGCTTTTGGGGTCTTCTATGTAGAGTATCATGCCATCTGCAAATAATGATATTTTAACTTCTTCCTTTTCTAACTTTATTGCTTTTATTTCTCTCTCTTATCTAATTGCTCTGGCTAATGTTTCCAGAACTATATTGAATAGGAGTGGTGATGGTGGACATCCTTGTCTTGTTCCTGGTGTTGGAGTGAAAGCTTTCAGTTTTTGTCCATTTAGAATGATGTTGGTTATTGATTTGCCATAGATGGGAGATAATTTGGCTGTTGGTTTGTCATAGGTGGGAGACAATTTGAGTGACTCCTCTTGAATACAGAACAAATGCTGCAACTTTGATTATATTGAGACTTATTTCCATATACTGCTATGTACAGAGTAGACTATGGTATTTCCTTTTGTCTTCAATTGGCTCTAAGCATTGCAAATAAGGCTAACCAAGATACTGGCATGTATTCTCTAAAGCCATCAGACAGTCTCCTGTTTCCTTGCATAGTGCTATCTATAAAAGACATGAGCACAGCGGGATGGTAGAACCAGTCAGCTCCAAAAATGTCAACTGGGCCTCTACATAAACAGGTTATGAGCCTCTAGATAAACAGGCTATAAGTCCCCAGGGCACAAAAGTTTACATAACAAAAACTAAAGCAGTAGCCTCTAAAAATAATTCAGTTGCTACCTTAATTGGATTACGCAGCTTGATCCTTCTGCATGTCATTCTCCTTGCATCATACACTCTAGATTCAGCCACCTCTGAAAAGCCTTATCTATGACTGCATGAAACTCAGGGGGCATCCAGATATAAGCCATAACATTCTGGCCCTATCCTCTCCCCAAAGACTCAAGAACATCCTTTGATGCAAAATGCATTTAGTCTATCTCCAAGAGTTGCCAAAGTCCTCATAGTTTCAGCATTGCTGAAAAATTCAAGACAAAATTTACTTGGAGATTCAAGGCAAACTCTCAGATGTCAGCCTCTGTACAAATTAAAAAGAAAGTTAAACACTTCCTGCATTCAATGACACAAGATAAATATTGCCATTCCAAAAGGTACAAATAGGGGAATACAAGGGCATGGAACCAAAGAAAGTCCAAAATCCAATGAGGCAAAAATTAAGTACTGTAGTTCCATGTCCAGCATCTGAGGCAATCTGTGGTAAGATATGAACTCCAAAAGGTTTGAATGGCTCTGCCTCTATGGTACTGCCTGTGGTTGTAGATCCTACAGCTTCTCTCCTGGGCTGACTTTGCTCTCTCCCATGCAATTTTCCTCAAATAACCTATGCTCCTTGTTTCTCCAAATTTATGGTGTCTCCACCACACCTTCAGCCTCATACAGCTTTACATGCTGCCATCTCAGGGGCATACTTCAGGACTTCCAAAGTATTGGTGGAAGCCTTCCTAACCCTGTAACTCTTGCATTCTGTATGCACCTAAAACCAGCCCCACGTGGATGATGTCAAGATCTGCTGGCAGCTGGAGCAGTAACCAGGCTTTCTTCTCTCTTGGCTGTAGGAGTTGAGTGCCTGATTGCTAAACACTAGGAGTCAAATCCTGAGGAAAAACTTCCCTAGGTCACCACCATTCTGAAATGTGATCCTCTGGAGTTCTCTTCTCAAAGAAGTCTTTCACTTTTGCAATTTTGGGGATGCAAAAGACAGTCTTGTTGGTGCTTGTAATGGCCTCAGACCATTTTTTCTAAGATCCTATTCTAAAATATTGCTAGTCATTTCAGTGACCAATTTGTCTTCTATTCCATCTTTGCAGGCCACAACTTTACTGGAGCTTCCTTTCTGGCCAAACTCAAAATATTTTAAATCTTTTTGCTGGGCTCCTTACTCTTGATTCTCAACATAAATCTGGCTAAAAGCCCCCAACAGTAGCCATGTCACCATCTCCACATTAGACTGCAAGATTAGTTTACTACCCTTAATCTCAGTCTCAGGCAAAGTCTTTGGACACAAGCAAAATGCAGACAAACTTTTGGCCAAGCCATAATACACATCATCTGGAGTCCAACAACCAATGCAGTCCTTCTTTCCAACAGAAACCTCCTGAGCCTGGTCTTTACCAGCAGCATTTCTATTAGCATTCTGGTCTTCTGTGTTCTGACCTGAATCTCCCATCAACTACAGCTTAAAACACTCTGGGACTGCTTCTTCAGCCAGCATCTTCAAATCTTTTCAAACTTTTCCCATAGCCAGTTCCAAAGGCACCTGAACCACATGGTCAGGTATTATCACACAACAACCCCATATCTCTGGTACCAACTTCTATCTTAATTACTTTTCTCATTGCTGAGGCAAAATACCCAACATTCAAAGTTAAAGAAGCAAAAGTTTACTTGACTCACAGTTTGTAGGGGTTTCTTGTCTGGCTCCAAGGCAGGATGGTATGGTAGAGGGACATTGCAGAGCAGGCAGGCAGAAGGTAGCAAACAGCAAGTGACAAGCAGCAAGCAATGACTTTCTTTCTGTCCCTTATATCTTATCCAGGCTACCCACTCCTAGGGCAGGTAGCGCTCACCCTCAGGGAGGGGCAGCCGTAAGCCTAACATTGCACAGTGAATCAATCACAGCATCATATTCTTGATCCCAGCATCACATACCCTAGATCCAGTCATCTCTGAAAAGCCTCACCTATGACTGCATGAGACTTTGGGGAGATATCTAGATACAAGCCATAACAGGATCATACATCATGACAAAGTATGTGTCATTTCAGGGTTGCAAGAATAGTTCATTACATGCAAATTAATAAATGTAATTCACCACATAAACAGAAACAAGATTTAAAAACCACATTATCGTGTCAATAGATTCAAAGAAGCATTTGTGAAACCTCACATTCATTCATGATAAAACTCTTGAAGAAAATATGTATAGAAAGACCATACTTGAAAAGTTATTTATGACAAACCAATGGCCAAAATCATGTTAAATGGGGAAAAACAAAGCTTTCCTTCTAAAATCAGAAGCAAGACAAGGATATTGACTATCACTATTTCTGTTCAGCATAGTACTCAATATACTAGCTAAAGTAATCATGCAAAGGAAAGAAATAAAAGGAATGTGTATAAGAAAGAAAAAAGTTAAATCATCATGATTTTCAGATAACATGATCCTTTATGTAAAAAAACTCAAAAGATTCCATCAAAAGTGTCCTAGAATTAATAAACAAGTTCGGCAACGCACAAATACAAAAAATCAGTACACAAAAATCAATAGCATTGCTGTATACTAATAATGAATTCACTGAGAAAGAAATTAGGAGAACAATATCATTCATGATACCATCAAGAAAAATTAAACACTTAGGAATTAACCAAGGAAGTGAAATACCTGTACAAAAAAACTACAGTTCTCTGAAAAAAGATATTGAAAAAGACTTTGGAAAATGGAGTGTCTCCTGTTCCTGAATAGGCAGAAATAATATTGTCAAAATGATCATTCTTCCAAAATTTGTATATATAGTTGATGCAATCCTAATAAAAATATCTACAGCGTTCCTCATAGAACTAGAGAAAACAATCCTAAAATTCATATGGAGCCAAAAGTGGCCCAGAATAATAAAAGCAATTTTGGACAATGAAAGCAAAACAGGAGGCATCACGATACCTGACTTCGAGGTTTACTACAGTGATAAAAACAGCATAGTATTGGCACCAAAACAGACCTGTGGATCAATGGAACAAAATAGAAGATACAGAAACAACCTCAGGCATATTCAGCTATTTGATTTCTGACAAAAGGGCCTAAAATACATAACGATATCTCTTCAGCAAATGATATTGGGAAAACTCGTTATCCATATATAGAAGACTGAAGCTGGAACCATATTTCTCACCATGTGTTATGGTTTGTGTCTAGATGTTTTCCCAAAACATCATGCTGTCATGGGGGGGCAGGCTTTTCAGAGTGGTTGAATCTAGAGTTCGTGATTGATTCACAGTCTAATGCTGGGATTAAGGTTGTGATTGCTACCTCTTCCCTAGGGTGGGTAGCCTGCATAAAGGACAGAAAGAAGCTTTTCCTTTTGGTTCTCTTCTTGTTTTTGCTGTCTTCGACTGTCATGAACTACTGCCCTCTGCAATGTGCCACCTTGCCTTGCAGTCAGCTGATTGTGGACTGAAAGTGCTACAAACTGTGAGCTAAATAAACCTTTCCTCCCTTAACTTTGGGAGTCTGGTATTTTTGTCTCAGCAAAAAGAAAAGTATCTAAGACAAAATGTAATAAATTAAAATCAAAATGGATCAAATATCTAAATATTAAAACACAAATGCTTAATCTGCTAGAAAGTAAAACTCTCGAAGTCAGAGAGGTAGGCAGACTTTCTGAAAAAAACTTCAATTACACAAGAAATAACAACTATAAAAAACAAATAAGATTACATCATTTAAAAGCTTCTGCATAGCAAAGGAAGCAACCAACAGAGTGAAAAGACAATTTATATATAAATTTGCCAGCTATTCCTCAGACTAAAGAGTAATATCTAGCATATATAATTTTAATAATTAGAACCCTCAAAATAAAACACCCAATCAAAAAATGGATGAGTGAAGCAAATAGCCACTTAGCAGAAGAAGAAGTACAAATAGCCAATAAACATAAAAAATTTCCACTATCTATGGCCATTAGAGAAATGTGAATTAAAATAACACTAAGTTTTCATTTTATGCCAGGAAGACTAGCAAGCATCAAGAAACCAAATAATAATAAATGCTGGCCTAACTGAGGTGAAATGGAACCTTCTAAATTTTTGGTGGTAATGTAAACTAGTATATCCAGTTTGGAAATTTCCCAAAAAACTGGAAATAGAAATTCCATTTAACCCAGCTATTCCCTTTCTAGGTATCTTTCCCACAGAGGTAAAGCCTTCCTATTACAGAGATACATGCATAACCAATACTCACAGCAGCACAAGTCATAATAGGTAAATCTCAGAAATAGTCTGTATGTCTATCAACAGACAAATGTATAAACAAATGTGGTATTGATTCACCAAGAAACAAGCCCTCCCTGTGAACCAGCACCATGCACAGGCTGCCATGGCTGGGGTCACAGCCAGACCCCAACCCTTTCCAGCACACAGACTGGGAAACAAGAACCAAAATAAATAAATAAATAAATAAATAAATAAATAAATAACCAAGAAGAACCAATACACCACCACCACCACCCGCCCCCCCGTAAGTGACTGGTTGATGTGGAGAAACACAGGCTGCAACAGTAGCTATTGAGGTAAAATGCAATTTGATACTTGTGATGTTTTGGTGTTTCACAGACTTTGCAGGTCTAGGGCCACTGATCTGATCATCTATTCAGAGGAAAACAGTATGCAATGTGGCATCTATGGGGGATCTCATTCTGAAGGTGGTAGCCATTGTTAATTCCCTATTATCTTGTTTTGAAGTCCTGTATCATTTTCACTGTTTTGTTGGATTGGGTTTTATTCTGTTTTGTTTTGTTTGATTTTGTTATATCCCACAGCATGGGCAGCTGTTTCAAAGATAGCGAGATATATTATGGCAGCCATTTTGGATTTCCTGTTGTCTTATTTTGAAGTCCTTTAGTGCATTCATTGTTTTGTTTTTATTGGTTCTATTCTGTTCTGTTTTGTTTGATTTTTGCTATGTCTGAAGGTATCTCAGCTATTTTGAAGACAACAAGAGGCATTACAGTAACCATTGTTGATTTCAAATTGTTTTGAAGTCCTATGTCACTTACACTGGTTTGTTTTGATTGGCTTTATTCTGTTTTATTTTGCTTGGCTTTATTCTCTTTAAAATGAAATTTTTTTAAAAATGTGGTATCTATACATAATGAAATATCTGATGTAAAGGATAAATTTAAACATTTGTTGGAAAATGGATATGACTTTAAAATATAATGCTAAGGGAAATAAATCAGATATACAAGATTAAATGGTATGACTTCCTCTCATTTGAATAATCCAAAGTACAAATAAAGAGCAAAATAAAAGTTTGATAAATGACAACAAGGAGATTGATATTTTACAAATGTGAAGAGGACCAAGAGCTTGAGGGTAAGAGGAAGTAGGGAAGGGAGGGGGCCATAAAAAGATTTAAGATACACTGAGTATGTGTACCAGCTAACCTCAATGAATGTAACCTTCACATGTCATATATATGAATTGGAATAATAATGATAATATTGAAAATGTGGAAAGGGGATCTAGAGACAGAAGGAGGGAGGCAGGTAGGGAGGGAAAGGGGATGAAAAAGAATCAAGATATGTTCAGTACATGTGCCCAGTCCCTAAGATGAATATACTCATCATGTACTCCAAACATGTACTATTAAAAAATTTGAAAAAATTATAAGCATTTATCAAAGAACAAAAAACTCACTTGTTCTGGAATCTGTGCTAACCCCAGGTGGTGAGGTGTTATTACCCAGTTGAGTGGAGCCTGTGTCTCTAGAGGATGAGACGTGAGGCCCTGTCCTGGTCCCTCCCTCATGGCTGACAACAAGGCTGGGTTAAGACCACATTTGCATCATTGATGCTCAAGGGTGTTCTGGTTCCTTCCACAAACCTCCACTGTATACCTGCTGAGAGGAATCCTGTTCTGTCCCAGGCTGGACAGGGAGCAGGAGGGGCCCTGTCAGCGTGAGCCTGTATTTCTTCAGAGGGAAACAGGGGAAGATCACTCTGAAAGTGTTGTCTGTGATAAAGAAGACAACCAGATGGCTGCTGCAGTGTTAGCAATGCAGAGGACACAGTGGGCAGAGGAGCCATCAAGGAAAAGTTCCCCAGGGGAAGATGTTTGAGCAGAGCCTGAAGAAATAGAGGCAGAAACCCTAGAAAATGTTTTCAGCACCTAGAGGTGAGAAGAGTCCAATTTCCCAGGGAATAAAGATGGCCAGTGCACATGGAACAGGGTTTGGGGAGGGAAGCTGCAGAGTCTGACTGGGGAGGGACCATGTGGGGCAGGTGGTCAGGGGCTCAGTGGTAAACTGCTGTCCCCACCAAGGGATCAGCATGACCTAGAGACAAAAACCAAGGCCAACATCAGCTTCAAAATGCAGTTTGGATTCATGGCTTGTTATGTTACCAAAATAACAAAACAGTAACACTTGGAGTTTAAGTGTGACAAAGATTTCCCCTCGGCCTTTCTTTTCTTTCCCTTTTGCACTTTAAAAATCATCTAATGTTACAATCAACCAAGCTTTTGGATCACTGTGCACTGTTCAATTAAGAAAATATATCAAACATAAAAAAGGCATTGGGTCAAAACGGGCGAGCAGTGTGCACTTACCTGGCATGGAAACAATCTTAACTGATGTAATTTGCAACCATTTCAATATTTCATATTTGATTATTAACACTGCAGAGGGAGCCGGCACTTCATGATGACAGGTCAGAGGAAAGAAAACTGCTCATTTGTCCTGTCCATGTGCTTGGGTCTAATTTGGCCTGAGGTTCACTGAGAGCTGTGCAGGTCTTTAAAGGGCAGAGGACAAAAAAGCGATATTTCATAAACCCAGCTGTTAGTATCTGCAGGGAAGTAGAGCTGTGTTACCAAGAAGGCTGTTTCACGCTTAATGCCATGTGAAAAATTACTCCAATAAGTGGCATAGTTCAGTGCTTAGACTTCATGATGCCCACCATAGGAGATGGAGGTGAATACTCTCGATCAGCTGCATAATTAGAACCCAGCCTGCAGACAGAGGGTTTTTTTAGGTAAGCATTTTCTGATTTCCGGCTCATAGTGGAGGGGGTGGTGCTTTGTGATTTACTCTGGTCTGAATTCTACCTTTGGGAAGGAAGTTGCAGAGAAAGGCAGGAAAGGAAGTTGGGGTGTAGACATGAATTGCTCTGTCATCTGTTGGCATCTACTATGGATGAAATTTTTTCAAATGCTGAGATAAGAATAAGAAAGACTATAGTTCATTAGTAGGAGGAATATCCCAAGAGCAAAAATGTTGTATATGTCACAGTTCCAGAGAAACTGGGGGTCCCCTGGGAAAAACCTGACCAAACTCTTTTCTTTCCCTCTGCACTTAAAAGCCAAAAAAGAGGAAAACAGGCAAGAAGATCATATGGCCCTCTTCCAAAGACATTTTCAAGAAATCATGATTTAGAAAAAAGATTCTCCCAAGTCTGCAAAAGTTGTATCATCCTTACATCCACTTCTCTCTCTCTCTCTTTTCCAACACTGCTTCCCCACTAGGCAGAGGAAACACAAGCCACTGCCTAGAGTTAAGGCAGACAGAAGCTTCCCAGGAGCCCTGAGGAGGGCACAGGCAGGATGCTGCATTTTTCATCAGATCCCAGGAACACAAGGGCTTTGATCCAAAGTTATCCTTATCACTGGATCCTCAAAGGCCTAATATCTAGTCAGTCCTAACATCATTTGCTCAGAACAGAGAGAAGGACCCAGCAAAATAAGGCCACTACTCTCAGTTTCTGCCTAGGGTCTCAGGGCACCAGGTCTCCAAGGGCATCTGAGTGCAGCACAGACTGTGGAAGTGACATTCTCAGTGCCTTTCCTCCAACTTCAGGGGCAGGAGCTTCAGGAGAAATCAGGAGTGATCAGGAGAAATGCTCTGAAGTCTTACCACTTTCTGGGAGGAGACACTAGCTCTATCCTGAACACACATAAAAGAGTGCTCAAACTTTGGAAGATGAGCTCTCAACTGCCCTCAACGTCCCCCTGACCTTGTTCCTGAACAAGCATCTGTATCACATGGGCAGTGTACCAGGAGAAATATGGTTAGGACTAGGGAGTCAGGGCACTTGTGTAACGTATCTTTAATGCTATAGATCATTTGAGGGCTACCCCTAAGGATAAGAGGCTTGTCCGAATCTATGACAGGGAGGAGGTTTGTCCAAATCTATCATCACATCTGGATTTCTTTTGATGATTACTTGAAGGCTGCAGTTTACTTTGGTGACTTTTTTCTTAATGCATTATTTAATCAAAACCCTAAAATTTTATTTCAGTTCTTTACTCATAGATTCTTTCCTATTTTTTATATATGCAATTTCCTGCATGTTCATGCTCTTTTTCCATCTCTATTTAGGGAAGATGTTAGAAGTCCATTTTTTCCCTAAAAGTGAAATCTGCTGAAGTGGGGTCATTTTTTTGGGGAACGACTTGGAATCACACCAAGAATTACAAAATTCTGTAGGGAGGGAACAATCTACATGCAAAAAATAGGCCCATTAAGGAACATCTGGCTCCATGAAACAACCCACATTTGCACGTGCACGTACACACACACACGCACACAATTTACTCAGGAACCAATTCTCACCCTACTTAATCTCTACTTTATCACTTAGGGTGAAAGCCCAGAAGTAGATGTCCATAATTTTATACAATATCTGCAGAGGACAAACAAGAAAAGAACCAGAATCATTTGCTGATGTCCATACCTAGCTCCAAGGGAGTAAGTATTGGGTCAAAAAACCCAATTGGGTAGAGGCAATTTGAACACTCACCCAGACCAATCCCTCTCTCCAAAGTCATAACCAGGAAGTAACTAAGCCATTGAACATACCTGGGGAGTCCCATCACCCTGCTCTGTGAACTCAAAAGTGTCTACTGTGTGTGGGATTGTCACGAATGACTACACCAGAGTCAGGTCTTGGACCAATTCAGTGTACCTCAATCCATGATGGTGCAGGGGTTCACAGCACTGAGATAGTGAGAGCCTTGGGGTAGTCTCAGCACTGGCTGACTCTTAAGGTTTTAATATAAAGTGTCTCCAAAGACCCACATACTGAGGTTTGATCACCAATGCAGCAGTGTTCAGAGGTGTGACCTAGACAGATGATTGAATTATGAGGGCACTGACCTCACTTGCTGAACAGGCTCACTTGGAGGAAGTAGGTCACTTAGGTGTGCCTTCGAAGGGTATATCCTGCCTATAGCCCCTTCCTCTCTGGCTCTTCTTTCTGCTTGCAGGCACCATGAAGTGAGAAGCTTTGCTCCACTACACACACTTCTGGCAAGATGCTTCTGCCTTACCACAGGCCTAAAAGCAATGGAACCAGATGACCATGGACTGATGTTACTGAAACTGTGAACCAAAATGAAACTTTCCTCCTCTAAACTGATACAGTCACAGCAAAGAAAAGTTGAATACAATGACGCTGTGATGAGTGGACATGAAAGGGGTAGGGAAAGGCTTTGAAATATAAAATAACAGGATGTATTAAGGATGTGCTTTCTCTCTTAATTCTCAAAAGTCTTCTGCACAGTGTCCCCTCCTTCTTACAGTAGAAAAGGAGGCACAGAAGGTTCAACGGACCCAAGGTTACATGGCTATGAGGTATCAGAGGAAGTTCAAATCAGGGTCCACTGAACTCACCTCCACTGCTGCTTGCATGTCCCTGAGCTCCTACACACCCTCCCCACCCCAGGGTCTGAAGAGGGAGGAGCCTTGGAACAAGTGTACACACTAGGGGCCAGGGATTCTGGAGTTTGGTGAAAAGCTAGTCAAATCATACTCAAATGCAGCACAGTGATTAGGAAATGAAGAATTTGGAGCTTGTCTTAACTTTGTTTTGTTGTTGTTGTTGTTGTTGTTGTTATTAGTTTTTTCTCTTTTTGGTTTTTAAAAACATGTTTTGCATAATGTCCGTTCATGGGTTTTGTATTTTACAGTACTAGGGATTGAACCTCAGGGACTTCACACTGAGCTACGTCCTCAGCCCTTTTTAATTTTTATTTCGAAAGAGGATTTTTGCTAAGTCATTAAATTCTCCAGGCTGAGTTCAAACTTGCAGTTGTCCTGCCTCAGTCTCCTCAGTGGCTAGGATTATTCATGTGGGTTCGCATGATTGACTTATTTGTTTGTTTCTATTTTTCAGTTTTTTATTAGTACCCGCTTGCATGACATAATGATTACATCTCTTGTGGGGAGTTGGTCCGTGTATGTAGTACATTTCAATTCTTTTATTCAGCTACTCTATTTTCCCTCCTCCCTCTCTCCAGCTCTTGATTCCTTCCCATTTCAATAGCATCTATCTCCATACTTGCTATTATCTATCTTTTTATTTGGTTCTTTATATTTGAAGTTCCTCATATAAGACAAACCATATGATATGCAAGCTTGTGTGCCTGATTTATTTCACTTAACATTATGATCTCAAGGTGCATCTATTTTCTATTTGATGACTCAAATTTATTCACCTTTATGGCAAAATAGTACTTCATTATGTATAAATGCCATATTTTCTTTACCCAAGCATTTGTCAATGAACACAGAGACTCTTCCAATATTCTGTTACCATGAATCTTGCTGCTATAAAAATGAGTACGCATTTATCATTGTAATTTGATGTCTTTAACTCTTTTAGAAAGATACCTATAAGGAAATAGCTAAATCAATTGAAGTTTCTAGTTTTAGTTTTTTTGTTTACATTCCCACCAGCAGTGTAGAAGGGTTCATTTTTCCCTGCAGCCTCACTAGCATTTGTTGTTATCTGATTTCTTGATGGTAGCCTTTCTTTCTGGAGTAAAATGGAATCTAAGTTTTTGTTTTAATTTGCATTTCTCTAGTAGCCAGTGATGTTGAACATTTTTTCATGTATTTATTGGCTATTCGTACTTCTTCTGAGAAGTATCTATTAATTTTCACTTGCCCATGGTTTGATTGGGTCTTTTATTTTGGGGGGGATCTCCTTTTTTTGGAGTTTCATATATACAGTCCTCTGTTGAGAAACAGCCAGCAAACACTTTTTCACAGTCTGGGGTATTCTTTACTTTGTTGGTTTTCTCCTTTGAGGTGCAGAAGATTTTTAATTTGATGTGATCCCATTTGTTGATCCATGGCACTATTGCTGTTCATAAAGTCTTTCCTACACCTATTTTTTCAAGAATTTTATCTATTTTATCTTCCAGCAGATTTTTTCTGTTTCACCACTTAGATCTTTGATTTGTTTTTATTTTAGTTTATATTCTACGGTGAGATACGTGGGTCTGTATTCAATC
The DNA here is from genome assembly GCA_004365215.1 of Cuniculus paca. Classification (NCBI taxonomy): domain Eukaryota; kingdom Metazoa; phylum Chordata; class Mammalia; order Rodentia; family Cuniculidae; genus Cuniculus; species Cuniculus paca. The sequence continues at coordinate 8,562 of RJWT010015285.1, read as the reverse complement.
TTCTGCATGTAGATAGTCAATTTTCCCAGCACCATTTATTAAAGAGATTGTCTTTCCTCCAGTGTATGTTTCTGGCTCCTCTGTCAAAGATCAAATAGCTCAATACATCTGGTGTTGTTTCTGCATCCTCCCTTCTGCTCTATTGATCCCTGTATCTATTTTTGTGCCAATACCATGCAGGTTTTATCACCGTAGCATTGTAATGTAACTTCAAATCTGGGATTATGATGCCTTCTGCTTTGATCTTGTTACCCAGGATTGCTTTGGCTATTTTAGATCTGTCCCAGTTCCGTATGAATTTTAGAATTGTTTTATATAATTCTGTGAGGAATGCTGTTGGTATTTTGATTGGTATTGCATTAAATTTGTGTATCAGTTTTGGAAGAATGGCTATTTTGACTACAGTGGTTCTATCTGCCCAGGAACAGGGGATATATTTCTATACTCTGATAGACCCCTTCAATCTCCTTTTTCAGAGTACTGTAGTATTTTGTAGAGGTCTTTTACGTCCTTGGTTACATTAATTTTTAAGTGTTTCATTTTTCTTCATGCTATTGTGAATGATATTGTTTTCCTAATATCTTTCTCAGTGTGTTCATTACTAGGGTACAAGGGCATTATTGATTTTGTGTATTGGTTATTAATTCTAGGAGACTTTCGATGGAATCTTTTGAGTCTTCTATGTAGAGGGTCATGTCACTGGCAAATAATAACAATTTGACTTCTTTCTTTTCATTACATACTCTTTTATTTCTTTTTCTTGCCTATTTACTCTGGCTAGTGTTTTGAATACTATGTTGAACAAAAATTGTAATAGTGAGCATCCTTGTCTCGCTCCCGATTTTAGAAGAAAAGCCTTTAGCTTTCCCTCCATTTAATATGATGTTGGCCATTTGTCATAAATGGCTTTTATCAGATTCAAGTAAGGTCCTTCCATACCTATTTACTTCAGAGTTTTTTTTTTTAATCATGAAAAAATTTTGGATTTTGTCAAAGGATTTATTTTAATGCCAATTGAGATGATCAATGTGATTTTTTTTCCTTGCTTCTATTTATGTGATATAGTACATTTATTGATTTATGTGTTGAATATCCCTGGAATGACATCTACTTGGTCTTAATGTATAATCTTTTGGATAATTTTTTTTCTGCTGTTTGTCAGTATCTTGCTGAGGATTTTTGCACCTATGTCCATTAAATCTATTGCCTACAGTTCTCTTTCATAGTTGAATGCTTGTCCGATTTTGACATCAGGGTAATGCTAGCTTCCAGGAATTACTTTGGGAATACTTCTTCCCTTTCATTTTCTTCTTTTTTTTTTTTCCTTTCATTTTCATTAAAGAGTTTGAAGTGTATTGGTGTTAGATCTATCTTGAAGTTCTTGTAGAATTCAGCAGTAAGTTCACATGGACCTGGAATTTTCTTAGTTTGAAGATTTTTTTAGCACTTCATTAGTTACGTTGCCTGTTATTGAATTTTTGGGGGTTTTATATCTTCCTTATTTAGTTTGATTGATTCACATGTATCTAGCAGTCTATCCATTTCTCTTAATTGTCTAATTTATTAGCATACAGATTTGTGAAATAGGCACTAATAATTTTGTGGATTTTGCCAGTGTCCATTGTGATTTTGCCTTTTTCCTTTCTCATAGCAGTGATTTGGGTCTTTTTTTATTTTATTTTTTATTTTTTTTTGTAAGATTGGATTAGAGTTTTTGACTTTGTTCATTCTTTTGAAGAACTATTGGATTCATTGATTTGTTTTGTTTGTTTCTCCTTCTCAATGATTTCTGCACTGATCTTTGCAGTTTCCTTCCTTGTATTACCTTTGGGTTTGGATTGTTCTTGTTTTTTGAGTATCTTAAAATTCATCGTTAGGTTATTCATTTGAACTTGCTCTGTTTTTCCGATGTGGGCATTCACAGCTATAAATTGACCTCTTAGGACTATTTTCATTGCGTCCCGTAACTTCTGATGTATTATACTGGCATTACCATTTAATTCTAAGAACTGTCATTTCTTCCTTGATTTCTTCTGTGACCCATTGATAAGAATGTATTGCTTAATTTCCATGCATTTGCATAATTTCTGTGGTTTCTTTTGCCATTTAGTTCTAGTTTCATTGTGCTATGGTCTAATAAGAGGCACATTATAATTTGAATTCTTTTGCATTCACTTAAGCATGTTTTATTGGCTTGTATATGATCTATTTTGGAGAAAGTGCCATAAGCTGTTGCAATGAATGTGTATTCTGATGTTGGTAGAACACTGTGGAGAACACTATTGATTTCATTTGTTCAAAGGTTTGGTTCAGCTCTGATATTTCGTTGTGGATTTTTTTTGTCTAGTTGATCTGTCTATTTGTGACAGTAGAATATTTACCCCACACACACACACACTATAATTGTGTTTATTTGATCTTTTATGTCCAATTGTACTTGTTTTATGTTGGCTGTTTTGTTATTTAGTGTATATACATTAATAATTATTATCTCTTCTGTTAAATTGTTCCCTTAACAAATATGTAATGACTTTATTTGCTTCTGCTGGTCAGTTTTGGCTTGAAGTCTACTTTGTCTGAAAATAGGGTAGCCTTTTATTTTGGATTACCATTGCATGGCATATTATTTTCCATCATTTGATTTTTAGTCTATAAATTTCTTTTTGAGTTAAAATATGTTTATTGTATACAGTACACTGTTGAATTTTGTTTCTTGATCCATTCTGTCAATCTGTGGCCTTTGACTGAGGAAATGAGATCATTGCATTATTTTTCTGTGGCAGATTCTCTTCTTTCCCTACTACTTAACTGCTCACCCTACCTGCTGCATTCATTCTATTGGACCTTTTGACATTGTTAGTTCATTGACTCTTTTTTAGAATATTCTTGAGAATTTTTGGAGTGCTAGTTTGGTGGTCATGAATTTACTTAGGCCTTCTCATCATGAAATATCTTATTTCATCATTAATTTTGAAAGATAGTTTTGCAGAATGTATCATGCAGAGTTGGAAATTGTTTTTCTTTTGGGGCTTGAAGCACTTCACTCCAAGCTCTCTTTTAAGATTTGTGTTAATAATTCTGTTGTAATAATTCATTGTCTTCCTCTAACAACTTTTAAGATTCTGTTCATGTTGGACTTCTGGGATTTTGACTATGATACATTGTGGAGAGGTTCTTTTATGATCATGGCTATTTGAGGTTCTATATGCCTCACTTGTCTGTATATTAAATTACTTTACTATATTTGGAAAGTTTTCTGCTATTATTTCAGTAAATAGTTTTTTATGCCATTTGTGCTGTCTTCTAATTTTTCCACTAATTCCGATTAATCTTTGGTTAGTATTCTTTGCATCATCTAGCAGATACTGGCTTCATTTTTCATGTTCTCTTGTTTTTAAAGTATCTCTCATGAATTGGTCACCAACACCTGTCCTGTCCCCTAGTTCTGACACTCGGTTCTCACACTGGTCACATTGGTCATTCTTATGGTTAATACATTGTGTCAACTTGAGAAGTTTAGAAGTTTAACAGAGAGACTCAGCAGGGAGCCAGGGTTCTTACTTTGTAAATATCCTCATCCTCTGCAAAGGAGGGCAAGGACATTTTGTGAGTGTTACACCCACCCTGAAGGTTTTGGGGGGTGGGGTCACCTGTGTACAATTTAAGGGCAGAGAAGAGACTTGTTTGCTCTCTTTTTTGCTCTGGCTGCTGCCTTGAAGTGTTGCCCCAGTGCCATGCCACCCTGCTTTGGAGCCAGCTGATTATGGACTGAAATCACCAAGAACTGTAAGCTAAATAAACCTTTTCTTCCCTAATTTTGGGTGTCAGGTGTTTGTCTCAGCAACGAAGAAAAGTAACCAAAACAGTCATATCTGCCACCCATATTTTTGATAGAATTTATAATATCCTGAGTTTTTTGGTACCTTTTTTGTGGGTGTTGATTCTTTTCTATGCTGGACATTTATGTATTGTTTTCCTTAGCTCAGCTAGCTTTTTTAGTATATTCTGTAGTCTCACTGATGATTTTGTTTGTTAGGACCATTATTTGTTTAGTTATAACTTCTTTGTGTTTGTCAAACACCTTATTGAGCTGTTTTTTTTTTTTTTAAATCTCTTCTGTTATCCTTTAGAATAATTAGTCTGTGGCTTCTGATTCCTCTCCATCAATGCCCTGTGGGTCAACTTTGGGGGTGTTGGGAGTTTTTGGAGGTATTTTGTTGCCTTGTTTTCTCATGTTTTTATTATTTTTCTTTGTTTGTTTTGTGTGCTGAGGCTTGTGGGTTGATTATAGTGGAAGATTTTTTTGCTAATATGGAGGTTCTTTAGTTAATGTCTGCTTTTCAGTGGTGCTTTCTGGGCATGGCTAAGTATAGGCCTTTGCCTCTGTGCCATAATCCAACCACCTTCATTTATTTGACTGGAGAGGTGGCAGTGCATTTGGCCCAGTACTCAGTTCTGTGGGAATGGACCATAGTATTAATGACACAAAGACAACCCAGATATTAGCATACAGAGAAAATAAATTAAGAGCAACAACAATGTCACTTTGGCTATAGTAATAAAATCAACAACATTAATAGCATCAAAGACAAACTAGATATTGACATACCCTACAAACCAATAATATACAGCCATTAACCATAGAAAAGAGATCTATAATTATAGTATAAACACTAAGATAAACCAAATAGTCACCTAAAGTAAATATCTGCTAAATGAGGCAGGTTTACCTCCACTAACAATAGAACAGTATTGAACACTAGTAACATAGCGTTAACTGCAATCTAAAGATTCATAAAGCTTAATGGTTGGAGAGGGGCTAGGAGTGTAGAGAATGAGAAAAATAAAATTCAAAATATTGTTCAGTGGAAGACGGGCAAGAGGTGAGAAAAGTGAGACAGGAGATCCTATTGAAGAGTAAAGAAAATTAGTAATATTAGATAACAGTAATGGAAAAAAACAAACAAGAAAAAGAAGAAAAAAGAACAAACAGCAAGATAAAGGGGGAAAAAAAACACAAGGGGGAAAAGTTAAAAAGAGAAAAATAAATTCAGTCAGTTGAAAAAATCTTCTGTGTTTTCAAATGAGTGGTTTCTGTCCAGGATTTGAAGTCTAGCGAGTTGCAATTTTCTTTGCCTAGGTTTATGTCCTGGGGATTTTTGGAGGTACTTTCTGCTCTAGGAGCTCCACTCTGTCTGTATACCCCAGCCTGTGGCAACTGTTCATGCCAAGGTATGTTCTGCTCACATCAGTAGATGGGAAAAATAATCAGCCTTTTGGCCTCTGCTGGGTAGAGACTGTAGGGCAGGGATCCAAGCAGACTTGGATTTAATGTTAATGCTTTCAGGTCCCAGTCTTCTCTGAAAGCCACCATCACTGGACCTGGTTTCTTACTGTGAGGGACACAGTCTGTGTCCTTCCCAACATGAGTTTAAGCTTCTCAGGGAGTTCGTCTAGCTTGCACTGTCTCCTTGGCTGTCTCCTGTAGCTGTCTCTCTACTAGTCACTGTGGGAGGCTAACATGGGAAACACTGAACTGGAGTTGTTCCGTGGCTCTGACTTAAACAACCCCTTCCCAAGTCTCTGGCAATATGGTAAGCACTGTGCTGGATTTCTTCTTTTACTCTAGCTTTCTGTAAAGGAATCATTTTTGGAGTAAAACCCACACTGCTTTTGTAGTTTACTATAGCCATGGACTTTTACTAGTACTGCTGGTCAGATGTGTTATCTCCTCCTGGAGCTGTCGACTCTCTGGGGCTTACACTTTCCCCAAGGGCATGGGCTTTATTTACGAACGAGTTGGTTGGTTGGTTGGTGCCTTGCCTGCCTCGAATTCAGAGGAAACAAAACGAAGAACAGACTTGAAGTTCTGTACATGGGAGGGCTCCTCCATCCACATGATGACTGAATTTTTAGTAATGGCTGTGTGTGACAACAGGCTCATAGAATCCCTGAAAACTTAACAGTGAGCTCCTCTGAGCCAACAGAAGCTGCTTCCACACACTGGTGTGTACTCAGATGCCTTTATTCCTGCATGTTGAATAACTCCGCTCCCCACTTCCTGCCAGCCTGAGGTGGTCGTGGAATGGTGGTTACAGTGATAAGAACCTTTCTCATCCACACACAGCTTGCCATGTCACTCTGCTGCCTCCTGAACTGCTATGGAAAGAGACCATCATTTTCCATGGGTTATCTCCATCATCTCTTGTAGGCTCCACAATCTGACACTGAGTCCAGTATCCACAAAACCCCTCAAAGTATGATGTTATGACCCCTTGGACACAGCAAGGAAGACCCTGTAGGGCACTGAGTGCTAGGACAAACCTTCAGCGTTGTCTGCTTGGAGCCATTGAACTTCATGAATGTGGGTATATAAGTTTCATAACACTCATGAAACACTGAAGTAGAAACATTACAGGAATGGTTAAAGCAGACCCCAACTCCCTCAAGGGCTGTTTTTATGGCTCTCCATCTCCATCTCAGGCACAATTCACCGCCCTAATTGTTATCTTTTTAGGGTACTCACATACATGAGTGAAATCAATAAAACAGAGAAGATATTGAGACAAGATTGAAGCAATGGATTCCCGTTCACATCGATGATGGAAAAGATAGATGACTCATTTCTTCCTTTAAAAATGATTATATTTTGTGTAATTTTTACTTCACTAAACGCTTCAAAAACTTCTTTGAAAACAGCAATCATGAACTCCCCAAAGCCACGAGTAACCAGTTCCACAATAAAGAGAGAAAGTATCACTCAGGAAGATGAATGCCTGAGAATCGCTTAAATACCGGAAGCCACAGCCCCCCAGGACTCCTCCAGGGCCTGGGGAGTTTATGCACTGCAGCTAAATAAAACATAAAATGTTATAGTGTATATTTTCTAGCATCTGCACCTCATATGAAAGTTTATTGATACCTTCAGGGACTCAAATAAATGTTGCAAATTCTCACACTCCATGGGCTGTGCTGCAAACAGACTTTGTGTGCAAGTTCTTAATTTTTGCAATATTTGTTGATTGGATCATACACTCTCTTATTTCTGTTTGAGGGCCCAGGAATAATTTCATAGGCCTGCACATGAACCAGGTTATATAGAGACCATGATTTTTGACAATAAGTTGTGGTCGTGCCTGACATGAGTTTATAATGGTGATCCTTTGATAAGAGTTCACAGGAAGCCAGATGTGGTGGCACAGGCCTGTAATCCCAGCACTCTGGGAGGGTGAAGCAGGAGGAGCCCAAGATGGAATCCAGCCTGGGCAACTTAGCAAGATCCAGTGTCAAAATTTTAAAATTTTAGAAAGGGTTGGGGACATAGTAAAGTGCAAAGGCCCTGGGTTCAATCTCCAGTAACACACACACAGAGTTTGGAGAAGAAACTGGATGTGTTATTGACAAGCACTGGACCCTGTGTCCCTAAAAAAAGCTATGTGATAGGGCTTTGGTTACCCCACACTCGGGCCCTAAGCATTGCAGCTCTGAGTTTTCCCTCCACGCTAATTCCAGATGTAATATCTGAGGCCCCAGCCCAGGGACGCCAGGGATCTGTGTGGGGTTCACTCTGGAACCTGTTGTCCCTTCCAGACAAAATCATTGATCACATTGATCATGAACTATGCTTGAGCTGGGCTTGATTTTAGGGCAGAAGCCATGACCTGAGCAACTCAAACCTTCATGCTTCCAGTCCCTCTGCTTGCCTGGAGAGAGCATTTGGAGATGTAGCTGTTCCCACCTTGAGTACCCAGCATCCTTTTACCTCTTGCCTTCAACCCGGAAGTGGCTCCCCTCCACTCCCCTCCAAAAATTCTCTCTCCCCAGTGTCTCATATTGCTACGATACCCACCTGTGGGCTGATGTTTTTAAACTGGCTGTTGTTTTCTTGGTATCTACAAAATACCAGGAAGGTAGACTACAGCCCAGCCACTCACTGTTGCTGTGAGTAGCAAGTTCTTGACTTCCTGGAGTCTGTTCATTTTACAGAACAGGGGTGAGAAACCACATTAGAAGAGACTTGTGAGGACCAGGTGGAAAGTACAATGAAAGTACTCAATGTCTGATACATACTGACTGTTAACAGAGGTCACCTGTTATTATGACCACTGTAAGTTGTGCGTGTGGTACTGGGGACTGAACTCAGAGTCTTCACACTGAGCTACATCCTCAGCCCTTTCTTAAAATTTTTATTTATTTTGAGACAGGATCTCAATACGTTACCAAGTTGCCTGGGCTGGGCTGAAGCTTTTGATCCTCCTGCTTAGCCTCCTAGAGTGCTGGCATCACAGGTACCTGCCACCAGGACCCCTCTAAATTTTTTAAAATACTAATATACTCATAGGAAGAACAAACTTGATTGAGGAATCAGCACCCCATGAGGTCCCTCTACCTTCCAAGTTCCTCACAACTCCTATTCCAAGGGGAGCCTCTCATGTGGTTTCAGCATCAGGGATGAGTTTCTCAAATTAAGAAAAGGAAATCAGGCCACAAGCTCTTTCCTCCACTCATAGCACTTCCTGGTGCAGACAGCTGTGGGTGGTTTGCTCTCCCCACCTGACAGGG
>RJWT010015284.1:0-20546 GCA_004365215.1 Cuniculus paca | reverse complement strand
GCTCAGCTCACGCAATAACCGCCCCGCGGCGCCCGGGCGAGGCCGCCACGAGGACGACGACGACGACGCCGCCTGTCCCGCCGCCCGGCCCGCCCGCTACGCCCGCTCCATTCCGCGCAATAAACCGCAGCACTGGGCCCGCGCGTCTCATTGTGGCCGGGCTGGGCGCAGACTTTATTTACAGCGGGCGGGCGGGCGGGCGGGCGGGCGGGCGGCGTCAGCTGAAGAAGTAGGTGGAGCCCCTCACCTGCGCCAGGTCCAGGTCACCTGCGGAGGGGCGAGCGCGTGAGCGGGCGTGAGGGGCGCCCGGGGAGCCCCGCCCCGCCCCGCCCCGCCCCGCCCCGCCCCGCCCCACCCCACCCCGCCCCGTACCTCTCCGCGGCACCGCGCTCAGCGTGTCCCGCAGTTTGGCGGCGTGCTCGCGCTCCGCGGCCTTCCGGAGGGCCCTGCAGGAGGCGGGGATGAGGCGGGATGGGGCCGGGGCCGGGGCGGGGAGGGGCGCGGGAGGGGCGCGGGAGGGGCGCGGGAGGCGCTCACCTGGGCGCCCCGCAGAAGCGCCGCGTCAGGAAGGCCGACAGCTCCTCCAGGATGGGCTGGCTGTGCAGCCTGATGAACTGCTCGCGGCACACCTGCCCGCACGGCCGGGGTCAGGCGGCCCCCCACACACACACACACCCCCCGGGCAGCAGCGGGGACGCGCGCAGGGCCGAGCACGCACCTCGTTCATGACCGGCACGTCACACGCATGCGTCCAGAAGCAGTCGTGCACGGAGACGAAGGTCAGGCCCCTCCTGCGGCCGAGCGGCTGGTGAGGGGGCGCCGGGCCCCCCCTGCCCCGCAGCGCCCCGAGCCCCGCGCGCACCCGCCGCGCCCACCTGTGGCAGTGCAGGGCCGTGAGCATCATGTGGCACGAGTCGAGCGAGTGGATGAAGTTGGGCGGGAAGCCGTTCTTCTGCTTCATCACGTTGGGCTTCCTGGGGAGGAGCGGCCGGCGGGCTGGGCTGAGCCGAGCAGCCTGGAGCTGCCCCCGCCCCCCGCCGCCGCCCCCAGCCCGCCGGCTCACTGGCTGCAGTCCACGGAGCTGTTCCAGGTGACGCTCTGGAGGCCGCCTCGGATCTGCGGGCGGGCGCGCAGGGGGACCGTGAGCCCTGCACGAGGCCCGCCTCGCGGACAGCGGCAAAGGGGGTGCACAGGGGTTCACCTACCACCAGCTTGGACTCCTGATGATAGGGCTGAACGATGGGGACGCCCAGGGGGGTCACCCACTCCACGGCCGAGCCCGCCTGGGCGATTAACCGGGCGCTCTGGGTCAGCCAGTGCTGCGGGACAGAGGGGCCAGCTCAGGCCACCCTCACGGGGACAGGGCTGAGCCGGCAGGGCTCACGGGGCGCGGGGACGCACCTGGATGGTCCGGGTGCCCGAGAACATCTCCTGCAGGCTCTTGAAGACCAGGCCCACGAGGTAACGGGAGGCCTCCCACACGAAGACCTGGGGACACGGCGGTGTCCACACCTGCGCTCCCCTTGCCCAGCCGGGAGCAGAGGCCGGGGCCCCTGCCCCAGGGGCCCGTGAACCCGGAGACCCCGCCACTCCCGGAGTGCAGGGCACCGTGGCCACCTTCAGTGAGGGAGCCAGGCCTGGGATGGGGACGGGGCCGGGGGCCAGGCCAGGTCCTCACACCTGCGGGAAGTCGCTGAGCTCACGGAGGCGCTTCTCGATCTGCAGGCGCCCGCCGTAGAGGGTGACCCCGTAGACCACGGTCATGACCGTCTGCTTCACCACCTTGCGGCTGATGAAGCCCTCGAGCACCTGGGCCACCTTCACGCCCTCCCGCGCGTCCTGAGCGCGGAACACCTCCACCTGTGGTGGGGCGGGCGGTCAGCGCCCGGCAGGAGCGCCCCGGCCCCCTCTCATCCCACCATGTGGGGGCTGCGCCCACCTGTGCGGCCACCCCACTGTACACATCCTGCGGCTCGTCCGAGGGCATCAGGTTGACGGAGGCGGCACCCACGCTGTCGCGGCCAAGGGCGGCATAGTGCTGCAGGCCATTGCAGGAGCCGTCCTGTGTGGGGACAGCGTGAGCCCGATGGCACTCCCCACTGTCCACGTTCGTCACAGGCGCCCCCAGACTCCCCCAGACCCATCCCACAGCTGGGGAGCCCGCGGCGGGGCCGTGCAGCACGCACCTGGTGGACGGGCAGGTGGGAGACGTAGGCGGCAGGGTCTGGGGCCTGCGCGGCCCTCGCCACCTCCATACAGCAGGCCAGCGTCTGCCAGGGATCCTCGGCCTCCATCCACCACTTCCGGCCCTGCAGGGGACACCGGCAGAGGAAAGGGACCAAAAGAGGGACTGGGTGTGGGGCAGAACAGGGAGAGGACAGGTGGCCGGAGCCCGAGCGGACAAGGGGCCCCGAGGGACGGGGCGGGAGTGCGGCGCACCGTCATGGGCCGCTCGGCCGAGTCCACGATGTCGCCCATCATGGCGTTGGCGAAGGCCAGGCGGGCGCGCAGGGGCTCGCGCTTCTTGAGCCCGGTGAGGTTGACCAGGTGGATCTTGAGCCAGTCGAGGCCGTGGGGGCCGAGCGGGCGGCCCTGGGCAAACTCCAGCAGGGCCCGCGCCAGGTCGCTGCCCAGGTGGTTGAAGTGCGGCGGGCAGGGGTAGGTGCGGCCGCGGAAGTCCATGTTGTGCGGCAGCCAGAAGACGCGGTGCCGCAGGTGCTGGGCCAGCGACAGGCGGTACAGGGCCTCCTGCCGCAGCCCGTGCATCTCACGCGCCACCTTCAGGCAGCGGGTCACCTCCTGCCGCAGCTGGACCTTGCGGTGCAGGGAGGCGTCGGCCGCCAGCTGGTCCTGGGGCGGGCGCGGCGCCTCGGAGGGGGGCGGGGGGACGCCCAGGCGGGCGCAGCCCTTGTCCCGGAAGACCTCGAGCACCAGGTCCAGCACGCGCCCGTTGACGCGCCAGGCGCAGTTGCCCAGCTGCGTGAGGGCGTCCAGCGCGCCGTGCAGCCTGGCGGGCGGGCAGCGCTCCAGCAGGTGCTGGTGCTGCTTCGAGCCGTCCACGGAGCGCATCAGCTTGGTGGGGCTCAGCAGGAAGCCTCCGGCCTGCCACGAGGTCCAGGGCAGCGGGGGGCACAGCATGGGCACGTCGGTCGCCTCGAAGGTCAGCGTGGGCTCCGCGGCGTCCGCCAGCAGCTGGGTGAAGGCGGGGTGCGGCCTCAGGAGGCCGATCTGGGTGGGCGGGACGGGCAGGCCGTGAGACCAGCTCGCCCGCCCGGGGCCGCGCACCAGAGGCGGCCACGGAGGAGCGGCGCCCGCGGACGCCCAGGCAGCCCCGCAGCCCCCGCACCTGGCGGAAGCCGCGGAAGGTGTACACGTGGTACAGCACCCGGACCGGCTGCGCGGGGCCCTGCCGCGGGGCCAGGCTGGGCGGCAGCCGCGCCGACTGCACCAGCGTCTCCAGGAGCAGCTTGCCGAGCAGCAGGAGCTCCATCAGGCGCCAGGGCGGCGGCGGCGGGGGCTCGGGGGGCCCCAGCGCCTCCCAGTGCTCCCGCGGCAGGCAGGGCTCGGCCACCTGCGGGCAGGACGGGTCAGGCCTGGCCGGGGCACCCGGCGCCACCCGGTTCACGCTGGGCAAGCCGAGGGCGCCCTGGAAGGCAGGGCAGAAGGGCGGGCGGGCAGGCGGGCGGCACCTGGGCGTCGGAGGCGAGCAGCCGCAGGTACTGCGCATACCGCTGCTCCAGCGTCTGCAGCTGGCCTCGGCGCCGCTTCTGCTGCACGACGTGCCGCTGGAAGGTCTGCAAGGCCAGCCGGTGCACCGTGTGCACGAACGGCTCGCCCTGCGCAGGCAGCGCGAACAGGAGCTGGGGCGGGGCGGGGGCGGGGCGGTGAGTGACGCTACCCGGCCCCGCCCCCAGGCCCGGCCCCGCCCCCAGGCCCGGCCCCGCCCCCAGGCCCGGCCCCGCCCCCAGGCCCGGGCGCCACCTGTAAGAGGAGCTGCACCAGGTCTTCCTCCGGGAGCACGCAGAGGAACGGGTAGAGCGTGAGCCGCCCCTGGCGCGTCACCTGCGCCAGGTGGGCCTTGGTGGCCCGCAGCTGGCTGAGCAGCTCGGCCTCCCACGTCGCGCGCAGGGCCGCCAGGGTCTTCCGCTGCGGGCGGATGGGGGATGGGGCTGCTCACCCGAGCGCACAGGCCCCGCGGGGACAGGACAGTGTCCCGTTCGGACCCTGCGGGACCGGGTGCGCAGAGCCCGCCCTTACCGCCTCGAGGGTCTCCCGGGTCGGTGACGAGGCCTTCTCCACAGACTCCACGCGGACGCTGCTGGCCAGCTCCACGCGCAGCTGCTGCTGGAACAGGCCCTGCAGCGTCTCCAGGGGCAGGTGCAGCCGCGGGTAGGACACGGGGCCGTCCTGCGGGGGGGGTGGGGGTGAGCCTGGGGGGCACCCAGCTCACTTGGCCTGCGTGCTCACAGCCCTGCCCCTGCTGCTGACCCTGGCCTGCTGCCCACAGGTCAGTGCCAGGAGACATAGTTCTGTGTGTCCCTGATGCTGGCTGTTTCCTTTGCAGACCTGACAATGGTATGGATGTGTAACCTTCCAAAAGCAGACAAGTTAAAAATAGGGACCAGGAGACCGGCGTGGTGGCCCACACCTGTAATCCCAGCACTTGGGAGGCTGAGAGGCAGGAGGATCATCCAAAGTTTGAAACCAGCCTGGGCTACAAAGTGAGCTCAAGGCCAGCCTGAACTGTAAAAAAAAAAGGGACCAGGGCTGTGCGTGGTGGTGCAGGTCTGTGATCTCAGCACTGGGGAGGCTGAGGCAGGAGGATTGCGGACAGTTCGAGGCCTCCCTGAGTTACACAGTGTGTTCAAGGCCAGCCTGAACCACATGTCCTCACAAGAGTATATCCGCACATCTGTCCCCAGCAGCCAGGACGGGTACACAGCTGTGACACTGGCCACAGCATAGACAAACTGGGAATACTGTGCTCAGTGACACATGTCACACACAGAGGACACAGAGTGTGGGCTCCACAGACAAGAAACACCCAGGACGGGTGATTCCAGAGAAGATGGGAAGTAGACGCGTGCGCGCTGGGCTGGGGAGGGGACATTCCGGACCTAGGCCCCGCCCCTGCCCGAGACCCTCACCTTGGCGTAGACCTCTTGGAGCAGCGCTGTGGTGTTGACCTGCGGGGAGGGCCGGGGCGGGCGGAAGTCGGGCTTGGCCTTGAGCACGGCCCGCAGCAGCACAGCGTTCTCCTCGCTGGACAGGCAAGAACAGCTGTCCGAGAACAGCTGCTCCAGCGACAGGCCGTCCTGGGCCATCTGCTCCAGACACCTTTGGGCGGGGCGGGGGGAGGGACGCATGGGACAGGGCACACGGAAGTCTGTGCGCAACCTTGTGCCCACCTTTCCCGCGTCACCCTGAAGGTCTAGAGGAGCCCGCTGCACCCCGGGGTGACAGCAGGCGTCCGCCTACCTTTGGATGGTGGTGACATCCTGGTCCACCCGCCCCATGCACTGCAGGATGGAGGCATAGGACAGCAGGTCGGGCTTGAAGCCGGAGTATTTCATCATGATCAGCACGGACACCAGCTCTTTGTAGGAGCCCTGGGGATGCCATGCCAGAGTGAGAGTCCCAGGGATGGTCCAAGTCCCCTCACTTCTGCCCTCTCCAAGTTCTGACTGGGGGCTGGGCCACTCCAGTGGACAGATGGGTCCACCTAACACCGCCACGGGGGGTATATCCCCCAGGGGGCAGCAAAACCAGGTGAAATTATTTTTTGAGCCAGGTGAGGTGGTGCTGCACAGCTATAATCCCAGCATCCTGGAGGCTGAGGCAGGAGGACTGCCGCAAGTTTGAGGCCAGCCTGGGCTACACAGTGAGTTCAAGGCCAGCCTGAGCTACATGGCAAGACTGTATCTCAAAAAAGAAAAAACCCCAAGCAAACAAATAAAGGCGCTAGGACAAGCCAGAAGCAAACCCAATGCTATGAGAGCAGAATCTTTCCTTTCCTTTCGGATCATTTTCAAAACTTCACGTGGCACACCTGCAAAGCCTACAGTAATTATCAATGTAACCAACAGAGGACTTGTGATGCGGCACACCTGTCATCCCAGCTGCTCGGGAGGCTGAGGCAGGAGAAGCCCAAGTTCCAACTCAGCCAGAACTTTTCTGACTTCGTGAGAACTTGTCTCAAAAAAAAACTCCAAAGGACTTGAACTTTGGGGCCACAAGTCAAGGGTCGGAACATAAGGGATGGGGCAGGTGTCATCCTCGTCCCCCAGGGCCCTCACCTCTCGAGCCCAGTTGAGCATGACGCTGTTGAACATGGCCTGGGTGAGCAGCCGCTGCCTTTTCGGGTGGGTAAAGTAGTGGACCAGCATGTGGTGGGCAAGGGCCGCCTGCCCACTGGCCAGGCAGCCCTCCAGGAAGATCTGCAGCCTCTGCTGCTGGGCCTGCTTCTCCGGCCTCAGTCTCAGCGGGGTCCGTGGGCCGTGGCCGCACGGTGAGGATTTCCGTGGCGGCGACAGGGAGGTCACCCACGGCTGCAGGGTCTTCCACTCCTGCTCCTCCCTGGGACCCAGCATGAGCTCCAGTTCCTTCCACCAGGGCTGCTCGCCCCCCGGCTGGGGCTGGGCAGGTACCGGTGTGGCCATGGCTGAATGCTCAGCCTGGGCCTTGGGTGCAGCCGTGGACGTGGACGTGGGCTTGGCGTGGGCCCTGGGTACAGCCATGGACGTGGACGTGGGCTTGGCGTGGGCCTTGGGTGGAGCCGTGGCCGTGGCCGTGGCCGTGGCCGTGGGCTTGACCTGGGCCTTGGGCACAGCTGCTGACCTGGCCACAGTTTTACCCACGGCCCTGGCGGAAGTCATGGTCGTGGACACAGCCGTGGCCGTGGCCTTGGCCTTGGCCTTGACCTTGACCTTAAGCTTGAACTTGGGGGCAGGAAACTGGCCGCGCACCTGCACCTTTTCCTGCAGTAACTTTAGACGCCTCTTCAGCACCTCCTGCTCCTGGCCCAGCTTCCTGGCCCAGCCCCCGCTCGGCTTCAGCTGGGCCTTTGTAGGGCGCGGGGTGCCGCCCGCCCCGCCACTGTCAGCTGGGACTCGAGCCACCTCCACCCTCTTCACCGTCACTTCGGACACGCTCTCAGCCTGCAGCTGCCGCACGCGGGCCTCCAGCACTGAGGAGAGGGGACAGCGGACTCGCTCGGTGCCAGAACGCACGGCCCCCGAGGCGAGAGTCACGGAGACCGCTCCGGCTTCCCGGCGCGGCCCTGTGATGCCCACACCCCACCCCCCCAGGGCCTCTGCACACAGAGCCCAGGCCGCTCTGGAGTCCTGAGCCAGCTCCTCGCATCTCCCCATCACGGGTCCCTCTGTCTCCAGGCGCCCAGGCTCAGCCCCTGGCGTCCCCGCCCTGCTCCGTGCCAGACCTTGCTCCCTCGGCCCCAGCTCCTGCTTCGCTCTGCCACCTGAGGGCCCCACGTGTGCTTTGCCTCTCCCTGAGCCTATTCCCAGTCCCGCCTGCTTCATCGTCATACTGCTTCTCCACATGCTCGCTGGGCTGTTCCGCCCACCACAGAGGTGTCACACCGGCCGGCCGGGGACAGGCAAGCCAGGCTCCTGCGTCCTTCACTTTTTTTTTGGTGCCAGGAATCGAACTCAGGACCTTGTGCTCGCCAGGCAGGCGCTGTACCTCTGAGCCACGTCCCCGGCCCTCCAGTCACTTTTGGTTGCTGTTGTTCTCTGCGATTTTCTGAGCCAGGTTCTCCCTAGGTAGCCCAGGCTGGCCTCAGACTTGTGATCTGAATACCTCACCCTCCAGAGTGCTGGGGTCACAGGTGTGCATCACCACACCCGCCTCCGGTCACGTCTGCCTCAAGTGACCAATACACAGCTCTGCCTTTGGGCTTCTCCTTCAAGAGCCCTTCTTGCCAGGCACAGTGGAACACACGTGGAGCCCCAGCACTTAGGAGGCTGAGGCAGGGGGATTGCTTGGAGTTCAAATTCAGCCTGGGCTCCATAGCAAGACCCTGTCTCAAAAAACAAACAAAAAACTTAAAAAAAATTTTTTTTTAAAAAAACCTTAATATCACCTGCCTAGCAAGCACAAGGTCATGAATTCAATCCCCGGTGCCACAAAAAAAAAAAAAACTTAATATATCACACTCATTTGTTGATGGTGGACTCATAGCCTACAGTCCTGGAACTCATGTGTCAATAGAGTTGACCTAAAAACTGCAATTTTTCCTGAAAGATTGAAGGTCAGCGTCTCATATGGGGCCCATTCTAAACAGCAGAATCGATGGGTGTGGTGGCACACCTCTGTAATCCCAGCACTTGGGAGCCTGAGGCAGGAGGATCACTGAGTTGGAGGCCAGAATGAGCTACATGGTGAGCTCAAGGCCAGCGTATACTACGTAGCCAGACCCTGTCTCAAAAACAACAATGAAATGAAAATAAAATACACCAGCAAGATCACCACCAGAAGGCACAAACATGCAAGAAACCTGGCACCGAACATGTCACATAAACCAGGCGTGGTGCTGCACGCCTAGAATCCCAGCACTTAGGAGGCTAAGGCAGGGGGATCCCTGTGAGTTTGAGGCCAGCTCCGGCTACCCAGTAAGTTCGAGCCAGCCTAAACTACCTAGAGAGACTCTGTCTCAAAAAACGAAAAAAGAGGCAACCCACTCGGGACCCCTTCTGTCTCTCTGACAGAAGCTTTCTTTCTTTCTCCCAATAAATATATTCTGCTCTTTAAAAAAAAAAAACGAAAAAAGAAAAAAGGAAGAAAAAAAAAATGTCACGTAAAGAACCCTTGCCTATAGCATAAGCTGAGGGACACAGGCAAGCACCTTGTGGCCTGGGAATGGTGTGATGGCCCAGTCAAGCTGCTTGTCTGCGAGGAGTGGTTTCCAGGTTACACGCTCGTTTGGGTGGGCAGGTGGGTGTGAAACAGAGAATCCCGCAATTGTCAAACCCAACTCCACCTGCTCCCTGCTCTCCACCCGCTCCACCTGGACCCCAGCCCATCGGCCCTGCACTCAGCCATGCTCGGGACAGATCTGTTGCAATGAAATAAAAAGATAAGAGTGATTTCAGCCCTCAGCTTCAAATCTCAGGCGGCATCTTGAGATTTCTACACCCTCCCTCCTCCTCCCCAACTGTCTGGTGGAAGGCATGGAAAAGGAAATGAGGCAGATGTGGTACGGATTTCTCCAGCGGAGGTAACAATTGAGCTGAGGCCTGGGAGGTGAGAGACATCAGCTTTACAAGGAGCAAGGGAGAAGCAGGGACAAAGGCCCTGGGGCAGGAGTGGCTTGTCCCTCTCTCAGCAGAGGCCAGTGTTGGCTGCAGCAGGAGATGGGCCATAGAATGGGGAGTTGCTATTCTGCTCATGAGAGGACAAAACTGGAGAATACAGAATTAGATTTCAGGACTTCCCTTTAGTTACATAATGAGTCTGGGCATTGCTGTAAAACAATTAGGCAGGCCGGGCGTGGTGGCTCACGCCTGTAATCCCAGCACTCGGGAGGCTGAGACAGGCGGATCATTGTGAGTTCAAGACCAGCCTGGGCTACAAATGAGCTCAAGGCCAGCCTGAACGGCATAGTAAGACCCTGTCTCAAAAACACAAGGACCGGGATCTAGCTCAGTGGCCTAAGAGCCTGCCTGGCAAGCACCAGGTTGTGAGTTCAATCCCCGGTGCCGCAAAAAACAAAACAAAAAAAAACAATTAGGCAGATAAGAAAGGGAACTTGCTGTTGAAGATGGAAGGTGACTGTATCTCTCTTTGCCTTTATATGTTAGGCTTTTCTATAATTTTCTATAATAACAAATTCTTTCTACAGTGTCTCTCCTCCTCCCCGACTGCCTGCCTCCTGGACTCTGAACATGGGCAGGAAGCGGAACCAAGATGCTGAATGCTGGCCTGGACGAGGGGGAGGGAGCATAAAGACACCGTGCCTCCCTCTGACCACAGGCCCTGGGCCATCTCGTTAGCTAGGTCTGGTCGCCCAACCTTCAAAGCAGAGATGGGCAATTGAGGGTTCAAATCTCAGCTCTGCGCCTTGACTGTCTCCCTAGAAGAGGGAGCACCAGTGGGGTTCTGGGGTGGGAGAATCAAGAGCTCGGGGCCAGCTTAGCACACGACAAGAGCCAGGAGGTCACATGTGGGATGTCTGAGCTGTTAGTGCCACCCTATGTCACCATCCCAGCTGGCCCTGGGGACCACATCCTGAGCCTCAGGGTTGTCTCTGCATACTACGAAGCCTGCTCCCTTCTTGTGGGGGTCACTGCTGGGGACCCAGGAGACCCCAGCAAAGGATGGAGCTTCAGCCCCTACTTACCCTCCAGCAGTTCGACGCGGCCCGAGTCCTTCCGGCGTTCTTGCTCACAGGGGCTGGCGGACGAGTTCATCCTGGGGCTCCAGAGGCCACCGAGGATCCCTGGGGAGAGACAAAGGAGGCCGAAGTGGGCCGAGGGGTCCCTCATGGACAAACAGCAAATCAAAGAGCAAAGGGGCCCTAAACTCAGTGGGAACTATCAGCTGTCAAGAGGTCAGGGGGCTGTGACCAAGTGTCAAAGGTCAACGTCCCGGGTGGCGTGGACTCCCCTCAGGGGGCGGGGCCGAGAAACCAGTGTCCAGTCCGCGGGCTCGCCAGGGCTCTGCAGAGGGCGAAGGCTGGCAGATCCCAGGCCACGGGAAGCCGAAGGTCACCGCCGCGCGGCGCGAGGAGCAGAGGCACAAGAGTCGACCCGGGCCGTAGGGCCTAGGCCACGTTACCTTCTTTGGCCGTGGTGCAGGGGCGGCCCGAGGACCGCAGCGCCCTGCTGAGCTCCGCCGCACCTTTGCCCCAGCGCAGGGCAGCCATGCTGCCTGCCTGGGTGCCTGCACCGCGCACGCGCGTGGGCTTCCTGCCGGGAATTGTAGTTCAGCGACCGACGGGAGCTGCGGAGGGTCACTTTGGCCGGAAGTGTTCCGCCAGAACCACAACTCCCAGGAGGCAGCGGGGCCAGAGCTCGCACGCTTTTCGCTGGAGAAGCCTTGTGATTGGTTCTTTCTTCTAGGCACAGGGAGAGGGCTGAACCTCCCGTTGCCTTGGCAATTCGAGAGCATCTAAGGCCGTTTTTTTGGAAGGAACAGAATCTTGTTTTTGGTTTTGGGTTTTTTTTTTTTAAAGCATACTCACCTAGGAGATTGAGGAAGATATCAGAAAATGGAAAGCTATCCTCGTTTCCTATAGGAAGAACCAATGGTGAAAATGGTCATACTTACTAAAATAATTATATAGATTTAATGCAATTCCGATCATAATAACAATAGCATATCTCACAGAATTACAGAAAACATTCCTAAAATGTATTTGGAACCGGAAGAGACCTAGAATAGCAAAAGCAATTCTGGGCAAAAAAGGCAATGCAGGAGGCATCACAATCCCTGACTTGAAACTATACTATAAAGCAACTGTAATAAAAACAGCATGGTACTGGCAAAAACACAGACTCAAGAATCAATAGACCAGTAGATGCAAAAACGACTCTAGACACATTCAGTGAGTTGTTTTGTTTTGTTGTTTTTGTACCAGGGAGGGAACTCACGACCTTCTGCTTGCCAGGCCTGCACTTGTGCCCCTGAGCTATATCCCTGGCCCCTAGCCACCTTATCTTTGACAAGGACCCAGACACCTTCACTGGGAGAAAGATAGCCTCTTTAATAAATGATTCTGGAAAAACTGGCTTTTCACATGCTGCAGATTAAAACTAGACCCATATTTCTCACCATACACTAAACTAAAATTGAAATGGAGCCGGGCGTGGCGACCCATACCTGTAATCCCAGCACTCGGGAGGCTGAGACAGGAGGATCGTTGTGAGTTCGAGACCAGCCTGGGCTACAAAGTGAGCTCAAGGCCAGCCTGAACAGCATAGTGAGACCCTGTCTCAAAAAGACAAGGGCTGGGGATTTGGTTCAGTGGCCTAGGCACCTGTCTGGCAAGCGTGAGGTCCTGAGTTCAATCCCTGGTGCTGCTAAAAAAAAAATGAAATGGATCAGAGATCTAAATATTACAACACCCAGTACTCAAGAGACTGAGGCAGGAGGATTGCTGTGAGTTCAAAGCCAGCCTGGGTTACATCATCAAGTTCAAGGTCAGCCTGCACTACATAGCAAGACCCTGTCTCTAAATAAATAAATAAATATTAAAACAGAGACACTAAATCTGCTGGAAGATAGAATAGGGAGAACTCTTGAAGACATTGGTGGTGGCAAAGATTTCATGAATAAAACCCTGATCACACAGGAAATATGACAAAGAATCAACAACAGGGATCTCATCTTATTAAAAATATTTTGTACAGCAAGAGAAACCACCAACAGAGTGAAGAGAAAACCCACAGTGTGGGAGAAAATGTTTGCCAGCTGTTCCTCAGACAAAGGATTACTATCGAGAACATATATAGAACTCAAAAAAAAAAAAATCAGACCCCACCAAATTTAAAGACCCAATCCAAAAATGGGCATCTGAGATTAATACACACTTCTCAAATGAAGAAATACAAACAGCAAATACATATATGAAAAAAATGTTCAACATCACTGGTCATTCAAGAGATGCAAATTAAAACAACACTGAGATTTCATCTCACTCCAAAAAGAATGGCTACCATCAAGAAGTCAACCATTAACAAATGCTGATGAGACTGTGAGGGAAAAGGAACCCTTCTCCACTACTGGTAGGAGTGTAAGACTAGTGTTTCCTGAGCATTTTCTTCATCTACTCCCTTAAAAAACTAAAACTAGCCAGGCGTGGTGGCGTATTCCTGTAATCCCAGCACTTGGGTGGCTGAGGCAGGAGGATCACTGTGAGTTTGAGGACAGCCTGGGCTATAAAGTGAGTTCAAGGCCAGCCTGACTCCATAGTGAAACTCTGCCTCAAAAAGACAAAAAAAAAAGAAAGAAAGAAAGAAAGAAAGAAAGAAAGAAAGAAAGAAAGAAAGAGCGAGCGAGCAACAACAACAAAAGCACTAAAACTAGGGGCTGCATTCAACCCAGCTGTTCCCCTTTTTTTGTATCATCATGAAAGAATTAAAAGCATCATTCCAGAGCAATAGATGTGCACCCATGCTTATAGTGGCATAGTTTGTAACAGCTAAATCTTGGAAACAGCCCAAATGTCCATCAACAAATAAAGATGTGGTTTTTTAATACAATGAAGTACTACACTGCCATAAAGAAGGATAAGCTTGAGACACTTCTAGCTAAAGAGATGCACTTTGAGTCCATACTCTTAAGTGAAATGAATCAGACACACGTTTAAATACTGCATTATTTCTCTAATGTGAGAAACTGAAACTGTAAATAAGGACCAAAATATACAACAGATACTGAGAAATGGGAAAAAAATGTTCCAATGAGAAGGGTAACAAGAGAGCAAGGAGGGGGAAAGGAAAGAAGAAACAAAAAAATAGAAGGAAAAGATAGAAATAAAGCTTTCGTAAATAAAGAGGGGGAGGGGGTTGAAGAGAAGGAAGGGGAATGGGAAAAAAAGGAGGAAGAAGAAGAAGAAAAGGAAGATACTTCATGTATAGGTACGAAGTCTTATGATGAATGTGATCATTATGCGCACCTAAAATGCACCCATAAAAAAAATTAAAAATATAAATTATACTCCCCTAATACTTAGGATAGCATTCTGCAGTGAGATTCCTGTCCCCGTCCTTCACTGAGCCAATAAGATGGGCAGGGCACTATTACTATCTTCACTTTATTGTGGAGGAACCCAGGGTTCAGAGAGGTCAGTAAAGTGACCCAAAGATGCACAGCATGGATATTAGGGGGTTTAAAGGGAAAGGACACATCTGTCTGACTCCCAACTGAAAAACGAAGACAGCGGGGTCTCATGTTCCTGAGTATTTTCCTCATCCACTCCCTCAGGTCTCGGTTTATCCAACAATCCCCAAGCATCCAAGGCTAGAGGCAAGATGGACCAGGAAGCACAGATTAAACAGGTATCTAATGAATGAGAGGATCTCTGGGTCCCAGATCCATCTCCACCTTCCAAGAGACTCTGCTCAGGGGAAGTTAGGGCCTGGAAGCCCTGCCCACCTAGGGTATGCACAGGGAAACCAAGGCCCACAAGGGGGCGCTATAGCACACAAGGGATACAGCTGGAGTGACTGCAAGTGCAAAGGCCCTGGGGCAGGTCCTGCACAGAGCTTGAGGAGCAGAGCTGAGTTGGGTGGGAGGAAAAGCAAAGATCCTACTGAGGGGCTTGGGGACTGGATACGCTGGAGCCACCGCAGCCCCCTGTGCCTGATTTCCATTTCCCCATCCAGCCAAGGAGGGTGGCGTCTGCACACGGCACATTCCAGGCAAAGCTGCCCACGCCGCCTGCCCACAGTGATGCCACCGGGCAGGAATGTGTCTCGCAGACAGCAGCAGCCACCCTCACCTGCCCAGCTCACCCTGGGACGCCCGAGGCAGTGTGACTTCAGACCTGGCTCAGCCCTGGGTCACCTTCCTGACCCCCTCAGACTGAATCAGCAGGGCCTGCTCCCCGGGGCTGAGAAACGCCCCTCACACCCCTGGGCTAGCAGAGCCGGGACTTGGGTGGGTCAAGACTTCCGGATTCTTTCCCCATTCCTTTAGCCTCCTATTCCTCTTCTATTTAATCGATTAATTTATTCTGGTTTGTATGAGACAGGGTCTTGCTATATAATTCAGGCTGGCCTTGAACTCCCGGCAATCCTCCTGCCTCAGCCTCCTGAGTGCTGGGATGACAGGCATGGGCCACCATGCCTGGAGTTCCTCTTTTTCTTTTCTTTTCTTTTCTTTTCTTTTTGTCTTTTTGAGACAGGGTCTCACTATGCAGCTCAGGCTGACCTTGAGCTCACTTTGTAGCCCAGGTTGGTCTCGATCTCAAAACATTCCTCCTGCCTCAGCCTCCCGAGTGCTGGAATTACAGACATGCACCACCACACCCAGCTCTGGCTTTCCTCTTGTATTAGATTAGATCTCCTGCCCAGTATCCCCGTAGCAGGGAGTCATTCTCTTCTCAGTTCCCATGAAAAGCTGCTTGTGACAGTCCCAAGAAACTCTGTCAGTATCCACCTGTACTAGACGCAGCTCCCTGGGCCTGAACTGTTCTTTTCATTGTACTTTTCTTCTTTTTTATTTTTGTTTTCAGATGGAGTCTTCAAATGCAGTAAAGTTGACTTTGAATTGGCCGAGTTGCCCAGGGGGCCTTAAAATCCCCCTGCCTCAGCCTCCCCAGTGCTGGGATTTGCAGGCATGCTCCACCACGCCCAGCTTTTTCATTGTATTCCTTCTTGGCTTATTGTCAACCAGTCAGTGTATGACACCTGTTTTTCCACTTTTGATGGTGATCTCAAATGCCCACATAAAACTTAAGGAAGAGAAATGTGAACACATGAGCCTGGTCAGGCCAGCCAGAACTAAAATGAGGAATACAACTGGGCGTGGTGGCACACGCCTGTCACCGCAACCGACAGAAATGTGTTTTCTAATATTTCTAGAGAAGAGGGGTCCTGGGTCAGTGTCACTGGGCTGACACCCAGGCCCATGCAGGGCTGATCTCCAGCCCAAGATGCCAAGGAAGGTTCTGCTGCCTTTCCTATGTCTGGGGCTCCCTGGCCTCGTGCCCAGGACACCCCAGCCTGCGTTGTCTCATGGCCATCTCAATTTCTTCCGTCTGAAAAGTTCCTCTTTGTTGTGACAGCATACACCTATCATCCCAGCAAGCTGGGAGGCTGAGGCAGGAGGATTGCAATTCAGACCCTAGCCTGGTTAACTCAGTGACTTAAACAAGACTCACACAAAATAAAAAATCAAAAGGGCTGGTAATGGCATGCAAAGGCCCTGTGTTCAATCTACAGTGCTAAGAAGGGGAGGGCTCAGGTCAGCGAATTTTCTCAAATTGAACATGTCTGTGAACAGGCATCCTAGGAAGAGTAACAGAGCATATTGGCCCCAAAGCCTCCTGGAGTCCCTGGAAACCTTCCTAAAATGTCTCATCAAGGCAATTCCTTTAGGTCTGTCTTCTTTGACTTGATGTTTAGCAAGCACAAGGTCATGAGTTCAATCCCTGGTGCCGCCAAAAAAAAAAAAAAGAAGTGGGAGAAGGAAGCAGGGCTGGGAATCTAGCTCAGTGGCCTAAACACCTGCCTGACTTGATGTTGCTTGAGAGACTCATCCATGCTGTGTATAGTGGAGTCTTTTTCATGGCTATGTAGTATTCCAGCATTAGACTTTGTGGCAATACATTTATCCATTCTCATGCAGATGGAAAGCAGTAAATGTATAAAGAATTGAAGAGCTTGAGGTAGGGTATGCAGGTGTTCAGTGAATGATTCTTGTTCTTTTAACTTTCCTGTAAGGTTGAAGTCCTTCAAAAACTCAGAAAAAGGCTCAGCAGTTGAGCACATAGTGACCAATGGAGGCCAAGGGTTCCATCCTTAGCATAAAGGAAATCTTTATTAGCCAGGCACAGTGGCACATAGCTGTAATCAGGAAGCTGAGGCAGGAGGATCTCAAGTATGAGGATAGCCAGAACAACTTAGGAAGACCACGTCTCCAAATAAAAAGTAAAGGGCTGGGGATTTAGCTCAGCAGCACAAGTGCCCGCCTGGCAAGCATGAGGTCGTAAATTCGATCCCCAATTCCAAAAAATAAAATAAAATAAAATAAAATAAAATAAAATAAAATAAAATAAAATAAAATGTAAAAAGTGTTGGGGATATAGCTCAGGGCAAGGCCCTGAGTTCAACCCCTCATACTGGAAAAAAAACTAAAATAAAAAGAAAAGGAAAGAAAAGCAAGTTACACAGAAACACCGCTTTGACCCAGTTGTGTGGCCATGGTGGAAAACAGTGTCGCAGCTCCTCAAAGGGCCAAAACTGCTATGTGATCTGGCGTTTCACCTCCTAGACAGATATGTGCCTATGAGAAAGAAAAATGCACAACCACACAAAGACTTGGACACAGATGTTCACAGCAGCGAAAGAGGAAATGGCCCCAGGATCCGTGGAGGGACGAATGGACACACACAGCACGGTCCATCCACACACACTGGACAGCACTCAGACAGAGAGAGGCTGTGACACTCGCCACAGGGTGGGCCTTGAGGGCACCAGCCACAGAGGACGCACGGCATGGGCTCCATGGACAGGAAACACCCAGGACAGGCGACTCCAGATATAGCAGAAAATGCACCCCCCTCCAGCCCAGCCAGTTACCCAGGTGACAGTTCCTGTTCCAGTTCCGGTTGCTTCTGTCTCTTAGAAGCATCTGGTTACCGTGATGCATAGCTGGTCTCTATGATGCACATCGTATGAACCAATCGCAATTCACAAGCCGTTCTGCTTCTGTACTTCCTGCTTGCATGTCTCATATAAGCCTTAGACCACCAGAGAACAGGGCCTGATATTCTGGAAGTGATCCCAATCGGTGCCCGCTGACGTAAATAATCTGCCTCCAAATCCAGGGTATCATTTCTGGGTTTCTGCTTGCCATTGCACAGAGACAGGAAGTAGACTCAGGGTGCTGGGGCTGGGAAGTGACAGCCTGCTCACGGAGATGGATGGGGCTTCTTTTGGGATGATGGAATCGTCTGGAATTACAAGCGGTAGCCGCACGACTTTGTGAGTGCATTAATGACTCCAAATTGTCCACTTTAAGTGGGTGATCTGTATGGCACGAAGATTGTATTTCAATAAAGAGATCATTAGGCATTTGTCTTGGACACCTGGGGTGTGTCCGGGTTGAAGAATGTCCTGTGGGGTACAGGTGGGGACCCTCCAGGGTGGGCCAATTCATGGAGAGGTAAGGTATTGTCCAGCATGTCATCTGATGACATTCCTTTCCTGGCCTGCGTCACAAAGGCAGAATGAGTGTGGACGTCAGGGAGGACCCTGGGGCTTCTCGGGTGCTGCCTCAGGGTACACTGTCCGACCTAGGCCTGGGGACCCTGCAACACTCAGTCCTGGGTCCAGAAACAGGGCAATCCCTCAGCTCCAGAGTGACCTGCAGTCAGGAAGCGTCAGGATCCCCTGAGCCACTCAAAAGGAATCCTGGCGTCTGGCCGGACCGGTTGCCCTCCCGAGGGCTCCCCAAAAGGGCACGCTCTCTGGCTGTCTTCACCCCGCTGCTATTTAAGGCTGCTGCCCCGGGCCTGGGGGAACTGGAATCCTGGAAATTGTTGCCCCACCCAGCCTCAGTTTCCTTGCCTGATGGTGACTCTACTTGGCTCTGTATCCCTCTCTCAGTCCCCAGAACATGTGGGTGATGAGGGCGGGCCCTCGGAGTGGGGTGCTGGGGGGGCCGGGGGTGTGGTTGGCAGTGGGCACAGTGTGGTTGTGAATGGGGTCGCTGGTGCCCTGCAGTTTGGCGGTATCTGGATGGCTCCTCCACCACTGATACGCCCTCCTGTCCCTCCAGCCCATGGTGGGGGAGGCGAGTGCCACCAGGGAAGTGAGGTCCAGATGCGGGGCATCGCCAACTGACACACAGGCTGGGATCTTCCAGCTCCATCTCCACGGGCTCTTGGTTGCCAAGGGTGCCCCTGAAATCACCACTCTCTTGCCTCAGTCTCCCCAATGGCCAGGGTGACAGGAGTGTGCCATCATGCCTCGCGCTGTCACCTCTTTCTGTCCAACACAGCCTCTGTCACTGTATTCTTTTCTGTCTCTGTGTATCTGTTTGTCTCTCCTTGTTGCTGTCTCTCCTTTCTCTCTGGTCTCTATTTTTGAGACAGGGTCTCACTAGGTCACTAAGTCGGTCAGGGTGACCTTGAGTTCACTACATATGCATAGCACAGGCTGGCGTCAAACTCGCAGCGATCCTCCTGCCTCAGCCTCCCGAGTGCTGCGATAACAGGCCCGCGCCACCACGCCCGGCCTTGTCCCTGGCCTTGTCCCCTTCCTCCTGTCTCTGGTCTCTGGTCTTGGTGTTTCTGTCTCTCTCATCTCCGTCCCTCTCTGTGTGTTTCTGGTCGCTGTTTCTCCGGTCTGTGACTCGCTCCCTCCTGCCGACCCCGCCCCCCACCTCCGCACAACCCAGGCCCGCGGGCCGCGGCGAGACTCGCGCCTCGCGCTCCACCCTGCGAGACAAACAAACACGCCGAGCGCTGTCACCCGGGCGGCACGCTGGCCCCGCCCCTGACACCCCATTGGCCCCCCGGCCCGCCCCCTCGTTCCGACTCCGCCCCTGCCACCCCATTGGCCCGCCCTGGCCCTCCCCCGCGCTCCGGCCCCGCCCCACGGCTCCCCATTGGCCGCGCGCTCTCGCTGGGCCCCGCCCCGGCCGCACAGGGCCAAGCGGCGGCCGCGGGAGGCAAGAGCGCGCGGGAGCGAGCGGGCCATGCGCCGCCGCCTCTGGCTGGGTCTGGCCTGGCTGCTGCTGGCCCGGGCGCCCGGCGCCGCGGGGACCCCGAGCGCACCGCGGAGGCCGCGCAGCTACCCGCACCTGGAGGGCGACGTGCGCTGGCGGCGCCTCTTCTCCTCCACCCACTTCTTCCTGCGCGTGGACCCCAGCGGCCGCGTGCAGGGCACCCGCTGGCGCCACAGCCCCGACAGTGAGTGCGGGGGCCGGGGACGCGCGAGGCGGGGCACGGCGAGGGCCGCGCTGGGCCTGTCGCCCCCGGGCCCGCCGTTAGATGGCTGCAGCACCCACGGGCGAGGGTGGGCAGTCAGGCCCTGGCCTCGCCGCAGAGTAGCGGCTGTGAGTGGGGTCGCTCGGCCCCGCGGTAAACTGAGGCAGCACTGCGGGAGACTGAGGCAGGACGCAGCAGTTTAGCAAGACCCTGTCTCAGAATCTAAAATAGGGCCGCGGATGTCACTGGTGTCAAGGGCCTGGGTTCCATCCCTAGCATCAAAGGAAGCAAGCAGGGCACCCAACTCTGGGCTTCCTGAAATAAAGCCAGGACCGGGTTCTTTGCAGACCCCGCGCCAGCTGGGAGCTGAGGAAATAGACTCAAGGTCTCTCCAGGGGCCGCTGGGGCTGGGCCTCCGTCCTGCTAAGCCCTGCCCAGAGCACAGGTGCTCCGTGTCGGTGGCGGGACAAGAAGAGGCCAAGGTCGGAGAGGAGGCAGCCTGGGCCTGGGCGCCCAGGGCCAGCAGGAGCTGGGCAGGGGGCGCGCTCAGGGCAAGCAGCTCGAATCACCACGCACGCACAGGCCAGTAATCACCCTGCCCCTCCCAGGCCTTTCATCTGGGGCCGCGAGGCCCTCAATTAGGCTGCACACGACCAGGGCAGTGACAGGGGACTGGCCGGGCAGGTCCAGCGGTAGTGGCATGGCCAGGCGGGGTGGCCTCAGGCTGGGGGAGAGGCCTGGCTGTGCCAGGTCATCTGGGATAGTCACTGTTTAAGCCTCGGTTTCCCTATGTGGACAGGGACGGGGTGACAGATGAGACAGCTCTGTGGGTGGGGCTTGGGGCTAAGTCACTCAGTGGCTACTACTGGGTGTTTCTTGTGCACTGTGCTGGGTCCAAGATGAAGCGGTTACTGGGATGGCCCCTCCC
>RJWT010015283.1:0-20538 GCA_004365215.1 Cuniculus paca | reverse complement strand
AAATACATGCTGGTTTAAACTCCCTTAAAACTTTAAATTAGCCACCACAGCACACTTAGCTGCATGGCCCAATAGTCCTAAAACCATCAAATGTTAAGATGAAAATAAGCTCTATGGTACAAAAAAAGAAAAAAGAAGAAAAGAAAAAGAAAGAAAGAAAGAAAGAAAGAAAGAAAGAAAGAAAGAAAGAAAGAAAGAAGAAATCTTCACTGACCCACATGAGAGATTCTCTTCTCTTTAGAATGTTTAATTTCTGAGGCTGCCTTAGCTGTCATACTGTTGGGTATGATTGTTGTTATTGAAAATGAGGATAAAAGACTGATCCCAATGCAATCAAATTTAACTTGGGATAAGTGACTAAGAGCCACACGCAAATGCTTAGAAGTGGAGATACTTTAAGATCACTTGTCTCTATGTAATCCCTACTTACGTGTTCTTACACAGATGAGTCTCATTTCCATGGTTTTACTTTAATATTCTTTTAACAATGCTAAAATGAGACGAAAAGAGTTGCTAAATACACTTCATTATTGTTCTCAGAAGCCTGGCTTATGGTCATATTGCAAGGTGAAACGGGGGCTCAATGTCTACATGATCAAGTGGAAGGCTGAGCTCCAGCAAGCTTAACTTTCAGCGGTGTAAAAATCTGGCTGCAGTGGATAGGTCCAGATTCCCTGGAACTGCTTTCTCTTCCCCTCATAAGTAAAAGTTCAGTGGCCACAGGCTGACATTTCCACAACAACAAGCTTATACGTCCAAGTTGTTTTTGGGGAAAACATTATCATTATTAATTCTTCTTACCCACACATGTTGTTATATACAATTTAATCAGAACACTATCATTAGTGATCATTTGTCAATGTTTAGAACTAGTACATGGTCTCATAAGCACTGCTTGGCTTAAAATATGAACTGGTCAGTTTTGACATTAGAAATTATATCTGTCAGGCTGAGTATGGTGGCACAAGACTGTAACCTCAGCAATCAGGAGGCTGAGGCAGGAGGATCGCTGTGAGTTTGAAGCCAGCCTGGGCTACAAAGTGAGTTCAAGGTCAGCCTGAACTGCAAAATAAAACTGTGTCTCAAAAAAGTAAAAAAAAAATTACATCTGTCACATGCATAGTATTAAATTAATATGAGCCTTGATTGTACATTTGCTAACTATAGTGAGTAGCTTAACACATATCTCAATATCAAATAATCCACCTTCTCTGTTTAATTTTTGTGAAGATTATAAACTTTTGGTATCATGCTTCTAATCATGCCAAACACTGTACTAATCCTTTAATACATATTATTTCAGAAAATGTATTAAGTATCTAAACAGTATCTCGCATTCAGGAAGAACTCAGTAATAGTACTTATTATCTATATAACACATATAGACTGGCTTAGAATTACCACTGTGAGTCAATTACATTCTGCATCACACAAAGTCACTGGGAAAGTCTCACTCTATATAAGCCAGATATACTTACCAGTGGTACACATCATTAGATTTAACCTATGGTGCTCTGAGATGTTTGAGTTAGTCTCTAAATAAGACACTCATGTAAAACTATTCCTGTAGAGACATAATAAACATAATGATAGTAGCAAGTGTGCTATTACTCTCCTTTTCTACATGAGAAAGCTGAAAAAAGAGGGTTTGAGTAATTTGTTCAGTGTCAAATAATAAGTTGCCTGGTGGATAGCAAACTAATATTCCCTGATACCTGAACTCTGGAATTTAAGCACCACAATACACTATTTCCTATTTTTTTCCAGTGCTGGGGAATCTAACCCAGGGCCTCACACATGCTAGGAAAAAGCTCTATCACTGAGCTATACCCTTAGCCATTACTTTCTATTTTTTGAAGCAGTCATGCAATTTGAAGGATAAGGGCAAGTCCTGAGGCTATGGAATTAGTCCATTATTTACAGAAAATCAACTGGAGAGAACAGTGAAGCTTTTATAACCTTTAAGGATCCTCTGCCCAAGGTAAAGTCTGATGGAATATACAACTGGCACGGTATCATGGTCGGCAACCTACCACGCCCCACCCATTACCAGGCCTACATTAAACATCAATAATAAATGTCAGCTTCCACCAAACCTCAGGATTGTCTGAGAAATTCTGCTTCTCAAACAGTGAGAAGTAATACACTGGTGAAATCGTTCCCATCCTTGCCTCAGGCTCACTCATTGCTGTTAATAAACTCGAAGAAATTATTGACATGTTTCCAACTAACATTCATTAAAGGCCTACTGCTTCCCAGACATTGTGTTAAATACTGGGGAAGGCACCACTCTTGCCCTTAAGGAACTCATGGGTTACAGAAAATAGACTTAGGAAGTAACCATTACGATGCTGCTAAAATAGTTCTATAGAAAAAGTACGGATGTGTATGCACAGAATGAAGAAATTAATCAGACCTTAGAGTGTAGATACCTGTGGGCAAGAGTTCCTGGGGAAAGTGATACTTGGGCTAATCTACAAAAAATAGACGAGATTTGGGGTTAAGGAAAGATCATGAGAGATAGGTTATCTTCAGCAGAGGAAAAACATACAGTCAGTTGTTTTAAAAGATTTGACAATATATAAGACAGTTGTTTTAAAGTATTTGATAATATGTAAGACTGGAAAGGTAACAAAGCCAGATTTTGAAAGGTTTTGTTTCTATATTTTATCTGAAAGACTTGTGCAGATGTTTAAACATTTTAAGAAAATACATGGCAGAATCAATTTTATGTTTTATGAAGTATCCTAGCTATGAATGGAGCCATGTTTGAGTACAGGACTTTTCTGAGTCTGAACCTTCAAAACTCTAAGTGAAAAATGATGAAAACTTGAACTTCATGAAAATAGAAGGGATCCAGCTAATTAGGTAGATACCGAAGAAGCAAAATTTAAAGAACTTCGAGATTAACTGGAGGTAGTGCAGCACAAGAACAGAAAGAATCTCTGGAGACCCAGATCTCTATGTGACCAAATAAAAAAGTGAAGATTCCCTTTAATAAAGGAGAGAACAAAAGACAAGGCAAAGTTTTAAGTGGACAATGATGAACTCAGTTTGGCATAGTTAAGTTTTATATGGTAACAATGCTTCCCTACAGTAGAGATCCACACTCTGCAGGTCTGTAAAAAAAAAAAAAAGGACCTGAGGCATAGATAGCAGATCTGACAGAATAAAAAACAGGGCCACAGATTAACTCATCTAAGGAAAGTATTTTGAGCCTGTGAAAGTTTCCATTTTAGATGATAGGAGACAGCATGACAGACTAGCTATGACTCTGAACACTGTAGCCAGACTATGCAGGTTCAAATCCTGGTTCCAACATTATTACATGTCAAAAAAATTTCTTCTCTGATTTAGTGTCTTCATATGTAAAATGTGGGTAATAATAGTATCTACTAAAGATGCTATTTTGAAATTTTCTGTTTTAAACTGTTAAAACACAGTCAGTCTATGACACAGTAACCATGAAATAAAAATCAGTTGTTGGCAATCACAAGTATAAATGTTAATGATAAAAAAAATTACAGTTTTCCTTTATTCTTGAGATCTTTTAATTTGGAGTAGAAATACAAACATAAATATAGAAAATAATGATAATTTTAGAGCACCTAGCATCAAAAAATCTCATGATCAATGGGTGCAGGTATTGATCATGTAGCTATGATCAAGACAATGGAAATTGCTGGAAACAACTGCTTGGGTCAAGAGCCATTGGCCTTGGTGTGAAAACCCTAGAGAGATATTAGTAAAGACAAATACTTCCTGATAAATGATCTTGGTTAAGCCTAGTCTTACCCATAAACTTCAATCTTTATGCAGTACAAAAGATTCAACCCAAGATGAAGAAATAAATTTAGGTGGCAGGCTATTCTGTGGAAAGTGGACTCAACATTTTTTAGTATAATTCTAATTGGTTGACCCAAAGATACTAAGTAGAAGTTATAAAGAAACAGAACAAAGGAGAGAGCAACTAAAATCATACCAGCCAATAAATAGATCAAAAATAAAGGTTAAATATATAGAGAGAAATAAATATATATAAATATATATATAGGTGTAAAATATATTAAATATTTGTTTTGTTTACAAAATTCTATACCTCAATTGTATAAAAAATGTTGCATGGTTTCTCAGAGTTATAGGATTGCTCTTCTCAATGGTCTTTACATTTATGTATGACAACAATGCCTTAATGTGTTTCCTACTCACTAACCAGTTCTGTCACACTTCCTGCCTCAGCCACTTGCTCTCAGTGTTCAGGAGGATTGGCTGAGCCTCTGCCATTCTCCTAGTTATCATTCCCTTTTCTCGTTTTGATTAGTGTCTTAATACTTTTCTCATTACTGAGACAAAATACTCGACTCCCAAAGTCAAAGGAGGGACGGTTAATTAGGCTCACAGTTTGTAGAGATTTCAGTGCGTTATTGGCTGACTCAAAGACGGGGGTTAGCATTGAAGAGGAGAAACAGTTTGTTGTGGGCAGAATGTAGCAGAGAAAGCAAAAGACACAAGGAGCCTCTTTCTGTCCCTGGTATTGTATCCAGGCTACCTAGATGAATACAGAGCCAAACCAATCAGTGGACTGATTTAGTAGTCACACACCCTCAATGCCAGCATCACACGCTCTGGGTTCAGCCAATTCTGAAAAAGCCCCACCTATGACCACACAAGGGGCTTCGATGGGACAACTAGACACGAACTATAACAATTAGATTGAACTGTTTTTGTGTTGATTAAAATAAAAATTTTGACCCATTTTTTTTTCTAACCCATATTTACCACAGTGAAATGCATTAAAATGCAGAGGATCTAAAGATAGGAAGGGTTTCACAAATTAGAAATAAATAAATTGAAGGGCCTGCCTGGCAAGCATGAGGTTATAAGTTTGATCCCTGGTGCAGCAAAAAAAAAAAATTTAAATGATTAATCATGGCCTTAGGAATCTCCATGAGTGCAAAGACTCAGTTAAATAAGGAAATAGGAGTGGAAGCAGTAGCCAAATAGGATTTGATGTTATTAACAATCTTAGGAAAATAGACTTCTAAATGATAACAATCTGGATGCATGTGGTCATTGGGACAGCTGAAATGAACATGAAGGTTAAAGTAGTTGAGGAGGGTAGGAAGCCTAACGCAAACGTGTTTATAAATATCCACGCTGATGTTAGCATCACTCAGGAAAATAGCAGCTGTGGATCTAACCTGTCATAGAAGGACACTCTTGCACACTGAGCAAACACAATGTGGCATCAATCCAAGGTAATAAAAAGAATTAAAATCTCACTCTGAATAAATATGTAATTAATCATTGCTCACTAATTATTTTAAGAGTTTATTTTCAAGTCATCCCAGTTTTCTAATTAATAAATAAGGTAAAAAGATACACATTTTCAATAGTCAACAGACTCACTAATGTCCACTAAGATCTAAAATTTATTTCAGATTTTAAAATGAGAGAATAAATACTAATTCACCCCCCATTTTTAAAAATCTGGTCCAGATGAATGAAGAAGAAATTATGTTTAATGCAGTGATGAGTAGCTCTTCAAAAACAAAAACAAATTAGGGATTTAACCAAGGGCTTTCACACTGAGCTACATCCCCAGCCCTTTTTAGTTTTCTGCTTTGAGACAGGGTCTCATAAATTTCTTAAATTACGTAGTCTGGCCTCAAACTTGAAGTCCTCCTGCTCCAGCCTCTCAGAATGTTGAGATTACAGCCTTGTGGCTTCATGTCTGCTTGGAAGCAGAATTTATCAAGTACTTATCAGTTTTGTTAGCTGTGTGATATGTTTACATGTAGATGTTCACTCACTCTTGTAGGTTGTAGAATAAAGACTCAATCTTGGAATAGATAGACCACTGAAACATATGTCTCTGATATTTTCTCTACATGACTACTTTCATCTGCAATAAAAATTTACAGAATAAGTCAAATAAATATTTTGATAAATAGAAATTTCAGTTATTAAAATATATTTTCATATGGCTTTACAAACTTATTTTGCTCAGTAGAATATCAGAATTATGGTGCTATGAAACATATTTACAATGAATTTTTTTCATATTACACCTCTATTGAACTTATCTCTAATTAATTAAAAATCTCATCAGGAGATAACCTTTACTTTGACATGGTGTCTACAAAATGTATTTCTGAAACTCCATTTATTTTATGTTTTAATATCAAATAAGAAAAGCTCACACTAGAAACAAAAGGGTTGAATTAATTAGTGAACAATGATTAATTAGACATTGATCCAAAGTGAGATTTTTAATTCTTTTCATTCCCTTGGCTTCATGCCACATTCTGTTGTTTAATGAGAATTCTGTCTTCTTTGAAGTTATGAAGAGTTTAAAATTCTGGCATTTACCTATATACAATTATTCTGATAATTGTTGACAATGACAGTAAATTCTGTATAATTTGGATAGAAATAGTTTAAGAACATACATTACATATTTCTATTCTAAAATATATTTTGAAAGATTCAAGAATCTGAACTAAATATGTCAGTTAGCTCTCTTTCAAATAGATAAGCTTGATAAGTTTATACAGATGAATTACAACTATTTTTTTTATGAGTAGGCCTTGGAGTATAAAAATATCTCCCAAAAACATAAGGTCATTTAATTGACTTTGTTTAATTAAAATAGTTATTGCATAGATAAATGAAATTCCTCAGACAAATACTGTTGCAGTTGTTGGCAATTCAATCTCACAAGTTACATTTATTTGGTTAATACCTTTCATGTTCTGTTTAAGCATTTAAACATTTTCCTTGTGACTTTTCTTCCAAATACTAAGGTCTCAACAAGAGTTTTCACTAAATATATTAGATTGTTAGATTCCAAGCTAATTTTAAATTCTTAATTACTTTTTGTTATATATTTTTACTATACCATATCCACTTATATTATTCTACTATATTTAAAGATACTGAAATATAACCCAAAAACAAAAGACATTAAAAATTCAATTAATTTCATTTAAGAATATAAGACCTAAAATAAAAGCAGAGATTTGGGGGAATCCAATGCTAACTCACAGATCTAAAAACATTGTATAACTAAAAGAAAGCAAGAGGAAAATAAGTTTATGGCTCGATATCCAAAATACATTTATTTAAATGTGTATAGGCAATTGAGCATGGATGTGAACTCATTTTGTGTGTGAATTAATTTCTTTTTTTCTGTTACCGTTTACAGTTTATTTACTGTTGTCACTAGATAAAAACAGTTAGAAAGTAAATGATTCAACCAATTTATGTATCCACACAAAATGAGGGAAATTTGACTGATACCTATTTTCAATATAATTTTCAAAAGATTTGTTGGTTTTTGACCAACTAGTGAAACCTGTTAAAGTTTCTAATTTATTCTCCAGACAAAGTCATAAATTGGCCTTAGGCATCAATACAGCTTTTATTGATCCATGCAAGTGTTTGCATTTATTATTAACCTGAAGCATAGAAAGAGTTGAGAACTACTAGGGAGTAGCTGATTTTCCTGATTGAAACATATATCATCTGGTGTTGTTTTCATTTTTATCTCATATTAAACCTGGCAGAAAAGTTCCTATTACATTGCTTTGTCACAATTTTTATTTGAATATAAATAAGTAATAGTCCAGAACAAAACTTCAGGGCGATTCTATAAAGTTTAATAGGATTTGTTATTTAACAGGGCAAATTGAATGTATTAGGTAACAATAAATTAATTTTAAAACAATAAATATGAATGCAGTCATGTGAGTTTATAGCTTTTAAGGCAGAACCATTTTCTTGAAAAAAATGTATACTCAAAAATTGAATTGGTTCAACTATACATTCAAATAAGATCCTGCCTCTGGCTCTCTGAACTGTAATCATCTTGGCTTCTGTGAGAAGATAATTGAATTTCTTATCTAAATATTGGCTATTTCTCTCCAACTAACTGAAAGTCAAAATTCTTTTCTGGATAAAACTTTAAATTATCAGGTATGATCCTGAGTTAATGACTCAAAGACCCACTATAAATTATATATTAAAATAATTTTCAGACTACACGGTTTATTTTTCAAATGTGAATGTAAAAATCTATATTGAAAAATCAAGGAATGGCTGTCAAGCTACTGTTTAAATTAGAATTGACTGCTTCGAGCTGAGATTCACCAAATTTTTACAGTCTGTCATGAGATTATTTAACTTTGAGGAATTTATAGCCTGAAATTGTTATTCAAAAATCTTACATGAGATTTGTCTCTGTTTTATAACTGATAACGTGTCACACAGTTGTATTTCTGGATGTGGAGATAAACGAAGACCACCCAAATGAGGATCAGTAAAGATTGCTTATTCAGAGGTTGCCATAGTCAGGGAGTCAGCCACCGACCCTCGTGTTTGGCAGGGGTTCAGAGATAGTCAGGACTGTAAAAGCTCTAAACTCTAAAAGGCAATGACTTTGGGTGTATTCTGACTGGAGGCTATTGACGTGGGAGCCTGGAGTCTGGCCAACTAGGAGTGGGATGTCCTGTGTTACTGGGTATAGGGCAGCATATTTCATTTTCTCTGTCTGGTCTTACATTAGAAGCAGGACACAAATTAGGGCAGTTATTGATTAAGTCTTGGCCTTCGGAGGCTGATTGCTATCAAGGCTGTGACTTGGCTTCAGGCCTGCTTCCTATAGAGGATGTGGGTCAGAGTTCTACTTTTATTTATAGCCTGATCATTGCTTATTTATATATTTAGTGTACCACAGACATATACATTTTCATTATAAAATCATCTTCCTATAAGATCAATACAATATTAATCTATAGTAAAGGCATTTCTTTGATTTATTAAAATCCTGCAATAATTATTTGTATTTTGCCAATGTGAATGTAAAATAAAGCGTTTTTCTTTCTGGAAGTAGATGAATTTCTTCATATACCATTCAAAGGTCTCCCAATAACTCACAAAATTAAAAAATATTCAAAGGCAAGATGATCATCAGCCAAAAAGTATTAAATGTATAAAATATGGTTCAGAAAGTGTTTAATCAAAATATAAAGACAATAGCTAGCTTTGGCCCTAAATTTGTCTCTTTTTGATTTTTTAGTCATTTCTGGTTATTAACTCATATACTTAGGACAGAACTTTTCATTTTCTTCTCTGCCTCAAGATGGTTCAGTGGCTATCATGAGACCATTGTGTATACATGAAGGTTTGAATCCTTACAAGGCTATGGTGGAAACAGATTCCCCCATGTGTATCCAGGCCAGTTGGACCATGTGTGTCTGTGGAATTTACAAGGACTGTGACCTCTCCAGCAGCTCCTCCCTCTCCCCTCTCTTACTCTCCCCTACCCTACACCCCACCTCTCCTCTTCTCTTCAGTGGAAAAGGCATGTATGTCTTCTAAAACTCTAAACATTCTACTTGTTCAGTGCTCCATTATTTATTTTTTAAACATATTCTAGTATATTCACATATGCAGCTACTCCTCAATGAATATGACAAATTTTGGATGGTATATGTACAATATTAAATTATTTCCATTTTAATTGATGGTAAAATTTCAAATCAATAAATACAACTGTGTAAGTCATCTCATTACTGTAATAAAATATCTGAGATAATCAATTTAAAAGGAGGAAAAGGTTTATTTTTGGTTCATGATTTCTGAGGTTTCCATCCAGGGCACTTGGCCTTGTGGCTTTGGGCCTGTGGTGGCACAGTACACCACAGCAGGAGTCCATGACACAGGAGACTTGTCTACCCCATGGTGGTCAGGAAGCAAAGACAGAGAGGAAGGGAGAGGAGTTCCAGTATCTCCCCCAAGAGCACAATCCCAATCACCCAAGTTCCTTCCAGCAGGGCCAACCTTGTACAGGTTCTACTGCCACAGGCTGAGGGACAAACCTTCAACACACGAGCAAGGAACTTGCAAGATCCAAACTGTAGCCACAGTAAAAGAATACAGTGAAATATTACTGATTGTGCATATTACAGTCAGTCACATTTTAGAAGCATATCCTGAATGCAAGAGAAAAACTTAATGAAAGTACCCATTAAATTAAATATGGAGACTAAAGAACATAAAACGTGTTTCCAAACATTAAAATTAAACTCAAGGAAAGTAAAATTAAATAGAATTGAAGAAAAAAAATGATAGTACATGTTCGTTTTAATTCATAAAATTTTATTAACTATATGTCCACTTAATACATTCTTAACTATTATGCTTGAATTGTTCATGAAAATTTCATGAGACATTAAATAAAACTAGGCATTATCTCAAACTATTTTCCTCTTACTGCTTTTGCAGTGCATGCATATTAGCTAAGTATAAAAAATTCACAAATATGAAAGACCTTAGTAAAGTTGAACACACAGGATTTTTGTTTTACTCTGCCCATGGTATACATGAAGTGATATAAATCAAATACTTCATTTTAATTCATCTGTATTTGTACATTTTTTCCTCAAGTTGTTTACAATATTTAAGCCCAAGCAAAATTAATGCTGTCAAAATAAGAAAGCAAATAATAGATAATTTTTTAAAATAATCAAATGTGAATCCCTTCTGAATTTCCTCCTGATGGAGCTATGTTGTAACTTTGAAGGAAACTTTTTGTGGCTGTTGTCAAAGATACACAAACGGAAACTGTAAATTCCTCAGACACACATGGTCCTATAGGCGTGGATACCCATGGGGGTTTCTGCTTGTACCATAACCTTGCGGGTGCTTCAAACCATCATGTATACACAATAAACTACATCTATGACTGGAACCAGTTATTACTTTTACTACACACCAAAAAAAATATAGAAATTTTATTTATACATACAAGCACAGATTACACTGTAGTAAAAATACTATGTGTC
The DNA here is from genome assembly GCA_004365215.1 of Cuniculus paca. Taxonomy (NCBI): domain Eukaryota; kingdom Metazoa; phylum Chordata; class Mammalia; order Rodentia; family Cuniculidae; genus Cuniculus; species Cuniculus paca. Next base: position 9,691 of record RJWT010015283.1, on the reverse strand, counting down.
ATTATTTTGAGGCCACAAGATAGCAAAAGTACTATGTCAAACATTTATAGCTTGTATAAAATTTCCACAATCACATATTTCCCACTCAAAGTGAGGCAGGTAAATCTGTAAATATTAATTAATTGACGCTGTTCCCCTAATATTAAAAAATAAAATCCATAATAAAATAAAACAGAAATTCAAAGAAAAGTCATATACCCCTCTCATAAATCATAAAGATTTGAGGGGGAGGACAGATGACAACTATTTCACTGAGAAAATTTTAGAGTGACACAGACAAAATTTGGAAGGCTTGGTAATTTTTCCCCACCTTGTTCTTCAGCTTCATTTGCTTAGTAAATCTCCAATGTGCAAAATACCAAACTGTTTCACAGTAGTTGAATTATCATTCTGCCATCGTTGTATGTCTACTTACTGTATCGAGGTCAACAATGACTTCATCAAAAGCTATCTTTGCAAGAAAGCAGCTTTCTCCAACTTGTTCATAATATCAAAATTGAATTGAGTTGACATCACAGGTTCAGTCTGATAGATGTGTTAGATGGAGTTCCTTTTTCTGATCTCCAGAGTTTCTTGGCATGCTCACTGTGTCTAATCCACAATCCTTTTCATATCGTCACCAGAAGTAACCTGAGCCACATAACAGTAGTAGTCTCATTTTTAAATACAAGATTTTTCTTTTTGCTTGTGAAACCCTGGGGATCATTAACTCTCCTGGGAGACAGCACATCATTGGCAGATATCTCTCAGATCAGCTTCTATTCTCTCTCTGTATTCCAAAGCCACCCGCTGTTTTTCTCAGCACATTTCATCATTTGCCCAATACTTGAGATGACTCTCCAAGTTGGCATACAAGATCCTGCAATGTTTTTGTAAGCAATTGAGAGAAGCCTTGTCGCCTCATTAGATATTTAGCTCCTTATTCAATTACAGTTGTCAAGCAGTCTACCACGTGAACATCCTGCCCACCCTGTCTGATCTTCCTCACCACCATATTCTTTTTGTTTGTTTGTTTGTTTTTGTTTTTTTGGTACTGGGGATTGAACTCACAACCTTGCACTTCCCAGGCAGGTGCTTATGCCACTGAGCTAAATTCCCAGCCCCTGCTTTTTTTTCCACCACTGTATTCTTATCCCTGACTGGATGATCTGGGAAGTGGTGGAAGAATAGGGGCTCAGCAGTCTCCGCACAAAGGCACTGGTAAAGCTAAAACTCTGTCTTAGACTTAACTGCTTACCAACTCCGAGTCTACATTTTCAACGATAGAAACATGTGTAAAAAGTCTTATGAAATAACTACTTTTTATCATTAAGTTCATTATAGCAGCTTCTTTGCCTTTGTGAAAGTGAGTTCCAAACTAAGCCTATGTGTCCTAAAGCAATTTCAAATCAGGGAATGTTTACCTATCACCAATCTCTTCTGTCACTTTGCTCCAGTCTTTCCCAGGGTTTTGGAAACAACAGTCTTCTTTATTCAGAAAATTAGGTGTGAATAACTGGCATTTCCCTGATTCCTCCTAAATTACTGTTCCCTCTATTGCAGCAATTTTAGGTTTACAGGAGGTGAAGAAACCCAGCAGCATTCAGAGAAGTGGATGGACCCACGCTTTATTACGCCAGTGATCTCAGAGGAGCTGTGTATGAACACCAAGCTAGTATAGGAAGGTACTCCTACTGTTTATCAGGTAGGAGAGGGGTCTTTCATGAGCAATTGGAGCTTTACAAATATGAGAACAAACTGGAAACAGAAACAGGTCGAGTACAGCTTGTACCTCTGGTATATTTTGTGTTCGGCAAACCTGTTTACAGAAGCAGAAGGCACACTCACACTATTGACATATTTGGGTTTTGAAACATTTTGAACACCACCGTTCTTCTATACCACAAGAACTATTTGAATAGAAGACATTTCTTCTCAGTCTATGCTTTAGTGAAAAGTGGCACAATAACAATATCAGTCCCCTGGTTTCTGAAACAATGTATTCAATTTATTTATTTAGGTTTTCTTTAATTTCTACCAGTAAAAATTTATTTTCTCTTTATCTGTCTATCTATCTATCTATCTATATCATACTTTGCCAAATTTAATAATTTTGGTGATGTGACTATTTTAAATTTCAGGTTGTAAACACTGTTGCTAATATATCAATATATAATTAAATTAATGATTGATCCTGCTTCCATAAACCCTATATGTCTATTTACTAGTTCTAGTAGAAAGCTAAGCAGAAATAGTAAGAGAGGGATTTGTTCCTCATCACAAAGGAAAAGCAATAAGTCTTCCAACACAATGAATTTTATTAGCAGTAGCATTTTTGTAGATGTCTCTTATCAAATTAAGAACATTATATGTACTCCTATTTTGTTGATGATTTTATTGAGCATGGGAGTTGGATTTTGTCAGCTGCATTTTTAATTTTCTACTGGAATGATTATAACATCTTTCTCTTTTTCAGGCTTCTAGCATATGGAGTTATATTAATTAATTTCAAATGTAGAAACAACCTTGATAAATTTAATATATCTAAATAATTGTGGTTTTGAAATTATTTTTCCTGAATGAGCATTTGGCAATTTATGTCTTTCATAAATATATCTATTTCCTTTATAACCAAATATATTGACATAGCATTGTTTATAGTATCCTCTGATTGTACTTTTCACATCCATAGTATTTGTAGTTGATGTCTTCTTTCTTATTCTTGATTTGCAATTTGTTGTTTTATTTTTTCTTACATGGTCTATCTGGTCAGAAGTTTATCAATATAATTGATTTTCTCACAAAACTAGATTTTTTATATTACTTTGTTCTTTCCTTGTTTCAGGCACTCTAGTTTATGATGATCTGTCACAGACAGAGGTAGAGATCTGTGATTTAAAACCTTTCTTAATAAGTCAGGAAATAAATTCTCATGCATTCACACGCAAACACATACACACACCGCACCTCTACATGAAGAAACAAGACCTAAGTAATTATTCTCATCATAGACTATCCATTTTTCTGCACATTTTAAGACTTGATGATAGCTCCTACTTTTCTTAGATCTCTATAACTGATGTGAACTCTCAGTTTCAATCCAATAGCACATTATATTCACTGTAGACTATTGATTAAGTGATAAATAGTTGTAATATTCCCTATGCTTTGGTCATTTCCCAGAGCCAATGTTTCTTCCTCTGGTCCTTTCCCATTTATCTCATAACATGGATGAAATAAGCTTATTCTGAGAGTTAATTTTTTTGCTTAATTTTAATACAGTATAATATTTTTTTTTATTTATTTATTGGTACCAGGGATTGAGCTCATGACCTCACATTTGCCAGGCAGGTGCTGTGCTACTGAGCTATATTCCTGGTCTCTATCATGTTTTCTTATTCTCCATAAAATACTTACATAATTTTTATTGTTTAATATATTTTAATTGACAAAATTGTGTATATTTATGATAATAAGATTTTAAATATCATGCTTCTTGTGGGAAAATTCTTTGATGGTATTAAGTGAGAAGAATGGGATTATTGCTCATAATTCATATTCTATAAAAGAATACTAACTAAAAATACAAGCTTTTACAAAACTACTGCTATATTACCTGATTCTCACTGAGAGTACATTCATGTTTTACCTAAAATGTTTTAAATGTGTTTTAAAAAAATACTCCAATAGATTATGCTCTATATGAGTATGACTGAAAGGTGTCCTACAAAGATTTTTGTGTTGGAAGCTTAGTCTCCCTGGGGCAATGTTAAGAGGCAGTGAGACCTGTAAGAGATGGAGCCCAGGGAGAGATCATTAGATCATAGGAACACTGTTCACAGAAGGAGTAAATGTAGTTCTCAGGGGTCCCTGGTCATTTCTTGTAAAAGGGTTCTTATAATAAAAAAATAAACACACAAGACAGGCACCACCATTCTTTCCTATTTCCTACCTCACCATGCGATGTCTCCCTTTTGCTCACACTCCCATCTTCCACTATGACCCCCGTCTGCTTCAGTGTGACACAGGTGGGACACTCGCACAAGAGTCTCTGCAATGCCATATGGGCTTTCAGCCTCCAAAATAAGTAAATCTGTTTTCTTTACAAATTACCAGCTTCAGATACTTTTCTATAGCAGCATAAAATAGACAAATACAATTACGTAAAACCTAAGCACATTCATTTATTCCTCATTACAATTTAGAAGGATATATCCAAGGCACAAAATATAATCTGTATGTTGCCAAAACTACCTTTGGAGTAGGTGACATTGCATTCAAATACATGATGAAAACACCTACAATTCTACCTAATTCTAAATAAATTCAGTGAAATCAGCATATATATATTTTCAACAGTCATCAGTCCATCCCTTATCAAGTTTATAATCCTATTTCACTCCTTCCCAAGCAGAGTTATTTGTGCCCACATACCACTGGGACTTTGGATACATCTTTCTACCTTAGCACTGTTTGCTTGATTCTGTATTTTTTATGCTTATTTGTTTTTGTTTGCTGTAAATAATCAGAACTCTCCTCAACTAGATTTCAATTTTCTTAAGGGAAGTGTATGTGAATTTTTTTTTTCATATTTATCCTTAAACTCTGGCAAAGTGCCTGTTCTATTTTTACAGACTCAAAAACTTTTCACTGAGTATGAATAAATTAGCAAACGAATAAAGAAAATAATTAATGCAAATGGACAGGAAACCATATGGTTTCACAGAAATTCAAACAACATTTCTTTTATATAAGCAGACTGATTTTTAGGATATATTATTTTTAGTTTTATATATATATATATATATATATATATATATATATATGCACCAATCACCAAGTCTATGACTCGTCTTCTTCTAAGTCATCTATAATGGAAAATGTTTGACCTAAAGCACATGTATTTGAGACTCTATGACCAAACGATCAAACGTTAGGTCAAGGACTATTCTCATAAAATGATGGTTGGGAATTAAAAAATCAAGTTACTCTATTGATTTAATTTTTCAAATTGAATAGATTTGTTTATTTTTAATAGAAATTAGACCATACCATAAGTATATTTAAGATGTGGCAAAATAATGCCATATATTCACCCTATTATTTCATTTCCTGACAAGCTCCCATGTATCTGAGGGCAATCACATGAACAATTCTCACCAACATAATGTGAGCATGTGAGCAGATGAGATGGCCCAAGGTAGTTGAGAACAGGTGTGTCTTCTTAGTGTTCCAGGTCTTCCTTTCATGCTGATGGAACAGACTTCAAAAAAGTTGCAAGATGGAACAGTTCTGGGTCCCTTAGAAGGGAGCTGTGGAGGATGGAAACCTCCAGATTTTTTCTTATGCAGATTGATTTAGTTTAATACAAACCAAGCATCACACAATATAAGACAAGTGAAAATTTCTAGACCAAACCTTTTGTAGTTGGAAGTCACTGAGATGTCAGGGTTTACTTTTTCCATCAGCATAATCAAGGCTACCCTATCTAATAAAAAAATTTACATTTGTTAAATAATTTCTTACTTTTAGGGAAATAACCCTAATTTAAGGGATAAGTTCTTTGTTTTTCAGTGATCCTTGACATTTAGTAACTTTCTGAATGAATGTCATAACTTAAAACTGACTCGAAGCTATTTTATAAATTGTATGATTATATCTTATTTCCTCATTGATATTATATGTTTATATGTAAGTAGATTATTTCAAATGTTACTATTAAGAAAAAATATGCTTCAATACTGAAGCACTAATATTGGCATTCCAGAAATAAAATACTTGGTTTGCAAATAATGGGAAGATTGCTAAGTGCTCTGAAATTTTAAAGCAGCTAATAACAATAATTAAGGGGCCAGTAATGACAACAATTGCTTATGGGTAATATAAGAAAATGAGTGACTCATACTAATCCTTAATGATACTGGAAAGAAAGCATTATATACTTGCGAATTTGTTAGCATTTTCATTGCATTTCAAACCTGTCCATGAAAGATAAGTACAGCTGCTGCATAGAGAATTAAAAGATAAAAGTAGCCTTGGGCTCTATAAAATTTAAGATGTTATCCCTGAGGTCTCCCCTCAGTGCATATGTGCTGTGCCTCTGCAATTAACATTGGCAGTTGATTTTATAGAAATGAGCTACTGAAAGGACGTGGCATTGAGTAAGGAAATCCTTTAAACAGCATAAGAGAGAAAATAATGCAGAAGGTAAAGAAGGATGATATCAAGGATTTCTAGAGCATGATTTGCTAGCAAGCTAGTCACTTAGTGGTTTTCACTGTTCGTTACACCACCATGTGGCTAAACCTTTTTTGACCTTGAGAAGATAAATACACACAAGAGGAAGAAATTCTTCAAATATCTGACAGAAATTACTAAATTATGTAATAAACATGTGAATTATTTCTCATTTTTATACTCCTTCATCTTCATTTTTACTTCAAATCTTTTTGAAAATTTATGAACACCACATCACAATTTTAAATATTTGTCCCCTTGTGGGGAACCACTCAGACTGCTTCAAAGCTGAAGGGCATCTAAGGACACCTGAAAACATGACCCCACTTGTCTAGTGCAGGCACACAGTAGGATACAGTTAGGTAACCAAGACTTAGCACAGGTAAACACACAGGTGCTGGTTACAGCACTATGTAAGAATGTAAATATGAGACACCAACCTGTATAAGGATTATACAATAAGCACACAGGCTTCTCTGGCTCTTGTACTCTGAAAATCTCCCCTGTGCTCCCCAAGAAGGCCAACAACTGGCATACTCAGTGGGACATTGAGATGAGTGGTCCCATAGTAGCTGTGGAAATGGCACCCTAAGGCAAGGGATAGTCCCGGGGAACGGTTGGTAAGTGACCCCAGTCTCATCATGGCTACCTGTAGCTACCTTCTTGGCAGCCTGGAAAGCCCTGGAGGACTGAGAAACAGTCTGTTTGGAACTGGGGTGTCTTGCAAGCCTTAAAAGTTATAGACAGACAAATTCCTCCCCCTCACTGTGAAACAGCAGCATGGATGGTCTGGTTGTTCTTCACTCTTTTCTGCCATGTAAATAAAGAAGCGAATGGCGCTGTCCAGCAAGTAGACCAATTGCAGCAGATAGAAAAGGATCTTGAGCAATGACTGGCTTCTGCAGAGTTCATGCTGTGAGGTGTGGGAAGTATTGCCTTCAACAGAAACACTCCAGAAGCGTAAGTCCACATGCCTGAAAAAAAGCTGCAGGAAAATCCCCTGGTTTTTCATGTTAGGCTGGCTATTCATCAAAAAATGGAGGTAAAAGAACCCCTAGGCCAGGTAAAAGAACTGCGAGGGCCACCTGTCTCTACCTGGCACACAACATGCACGACCTATACAGTCATGGAGCTGCAGGAGCTGACAAAATAATTGAAGCAGAAGGTGGGTGAAACAGTGCCCTCATGACTGCTATGGCTGTGGGAAGATGGAGATGATAACATGCAGTTAAGACCACAGAGATGTCCCAAATAGCCAGTATAGCAGCAGCCCCTCTATGAGACAGGTTCTGCAGGATATGCAGAGCACAGCCCCAGAAGCAGGTGATCAGACTGTCATAAATCGTTTGATGGCAGTGGCTCACCTGGTTTGAGTGAATTCAGGTGACCTGATGGAGCAAGTCAATAAAGGGTCAACCTACCAGGCTTAATAACTGTACTACATGAAATGGACATGTGGCAGGTGATGTTTTCACTGCAGCACTGTAGCCCAGATGAGGAGCTACTGACAGCATGAATGAAGGACATGATCCTAGCAAGCAGATCAGATAGCACGTTTGGGTCAGTGGCAGCCCTTTTAACACCCTTCCGCGCCAGGGATTTAGCTCAGTGGCTAAAGCGTCTGCCTGGCAAGTGTGAGGTCATGAGTTCGGTCAGTGGTGCCACAAAAAAAAAAAAAGTACCCTTTTAAGATTGCCCAATCCATGATGCTATAGAGAGCCTGGCCAGATGGGGAGACATGGAAGAAAAGCTGTAAAAATTGTACAGGCAGAGGAGAAGAAGAAGGAGGGGCCCAGGCAAGCAGGGCCATCTCCTCAAGGAAAGAGATCTGGCACTCAAGGTCGGTCAGTGCCAGATCTGGACCATTTGGCTGGCTGCTGGCCTAGTCACAGACAAGTTAGACAGACAGCCTTTGAATGCGTTACTGACTCGGTGGAGCCAGTTTACATCCTAAACGGCAATACAAGCCAGTGGACCAGCGTCAAAGCAATGCCAATGAAGCTAGAAGTGGCACTAGCCTCCTTTTACCCTGATAAGAAAACAGGTCAAGGTATCCAGGTCTTGGGAGTCCTAGGAAATCAGAGGCAACATGTGAAATGGACTATTAACTGGTCCCCTGAAAATGCGCAGTGTGTACTGGTGTTGATTAACACTAGAGCGAAGTCAATGCTAATATATACAACCCAGACCTACTGCACACATAGAAGGGTATGGAGGTCACTTCATTATGGTTTAGAAGACCCAGGTGACTTTGGGGATCTGGTTCTTTCCCCCATGCCTTTAGGATGTTTATTTTTCCTCAGTTGCTGAATACATACTAAAGGTGGGCATACTGACTGGTACTTGGTTTTACACCATGCAGGGAGAATTCTGGTTGTAAATTCGCATGGCAGAAACAGTAGTTTGAGGCCAACCACACCATGCAATGCAGATTCTCCCACAGGTCACTCAAGTTGTTTGCAAAAAGCAGTACTGGCTCCCTGGAGGTCATGAAGCAATGGGACAGACTGTCTTGAAATTGAAAAAAGCAGTGGTGATAAGCTCTGCACAGAGCCCTTCAGTATGGCCCATGCTGAAGCCAGATGGGTTGTGCCAAATAACTGTGAAGTCCCACCCTGATCCTGGCAGTCAGAACCAATTTGCCTTCACTTTGGAGGATAGGCAATGGACCTTCCAGGTGTTGCCACAAGGCTGTTTCCACAGCCTAACTTTGTGTCATGGCCTGGTGGTCCCGGACTTGATTGCCTGGGCAAAGCCATACTCTGTGTCTCTATTTCATTGCATCGATATTATGTTAACCTCTGACTCCCCTGCAGATTTGAAAGCCACCATGCACATTCTGAAGGAAGTTTTGTAGATGTGGGGGTGGGACGTGGACAAAGACAAGGTCCAAGGAACTGGCTTGTGTGTCAAATTCTTGGGTGTTATATAGTCAGGTAAGACCAGACCTATGACAGTATGCCAATTATGGGTGTATGTGGTCTTGCTGGGTTTTTGTCAGATGTACCACACCTCGGTACCCTGCTGTGCTCTTTATACCAGATGACCAAAAGGGACACCGCAACATGGGACTGGATAGATGCAGCAGAAGCTGCTTGCTGGATAAACATAGTGGAAGTTGCTTTTCAGGACTCAGAGGGCTGTTGCACAGGTGCAAGCCCTATGAGTCATTGACCCTAACCTGTCATTTATTCTAACTGTCAGTATGGATGATGATGTGTTTGTCTGGGGCCTATGGCAAAAACAGGGGATGTGGAAGCACTCGGTTGGGTTTTGGACACAGTTGTGGAAGAACGCCAAGAGCTGGCATTGTCCGATTGAAAAACATCAGTGCTGTACATTGCTCTACATGCCTACAAGGAATTGTGGGACAAATAGAGGACTGGGTACAGACAAGGACAGCACATTCCAGGAGTGGAGTTGCATAGGCCCCCACTCACACATTCAGGGACATATCTCCAAAAGTGGGCTTTTT
>RJWT010015282.1:0-20545 GCA_004365215.1 Cuniculus paca | reverse complement strand
GTGTATGCCAGTGTAATATTTTTAATTAAGTAAACTGGAGATCTGAGACGGTGTTGATTTTCTATGGTCCATGTGTGAGAATCCTTTGCATTAGGGACTACTTTACTAGTGTCCCTACTTCCAACTGTAGGCAAATAAGTTTCTGCGCTGATTTGTGGGAAATGGTAGGATTAGAAGTCTGCTCTTTTTATTTGCTAGTCTATTTTTAGATTTCTTACAAAAATGGAGGTGGATTATGGAATAATCACAATTTTTAAGTTTCTCATCTGATTATGCACGTGAGCATGAAACCAGGTGCAGTGTGGCATGTGTGTAATCTCAACACTCTGGGAGGCTGAGACAAGAGGATCATAAGTTCAAGTTCAGCCTACGCAACACTTAGTTACTTCACAAGACCCTATGTCAAAATGTAAAATTAAAAAAAAATAGAACGCGGTTTAATGTGAAGACCCTGGACTCAGTCCCCAGCACCCCAACTCCCAAAAAGAGAAGATTAAGTAATTTTTTTCCTGTTATATGACTGTGACACATGTACCATATCTCTAAGCTTATAAAATTGGTTCTATTGGTAAAGTTTCGTGTGATATTGTCAGCTCCTATTTGCAAAAGCAAATTTGTGTTGAAACCGCTAAATTTCATCCATTCCACTTTATGAAATGTTACATTTTTATTTCGTGTATCTTGCATCTGGGTCCCCCCATAACATTGCACATGAATATATAGTACAAGGATAATTCTATAAATATTCTAACCAACAGTGGTGTGCACATAACTGGCGATAATTGGCCAGTGTGTGTGATGAACTGACTTTTCTCAGTAACAATTCAGTACACAGCTGACTTGGTATATAGAGCTTTAGGGACAGATGAATACAAACAACTCACACACTTAGTTTTTTTGTTTTTTGTTTTTTTCCAAGTCATTGGAAAATCCAGAGCCTTTAGAACTCTGATGAAGTCTATTTAGCATAAGCACATGCATATTCATTCAACATACATTCATAAAGTGTTTATTAATACCTATTGATTTTTCACAGTTGTATTTTGTATAATCTTCAATTCTCTTTTAAAATGTGCAGTTCTTAAAGGGAAATAAAGTCTTCATTTGTCCCAGGTTATTAGGGCTAGAGTGATACGTGACAGCATGGGACACTCTTTGCGTGCTGCTATGAGCTATGCATTCCTGGATGACTAATGGTAACATTTTGCCCTTAGATTCACTAACTGTGGTAAAGTAACACTGAACCAAGTTCATTTGTGCCAAGTTCCTGAATAGGCCAAGACATTAAGATCCCTTGGAATAAGCATCCCCCAATATCATCTGCACCCTTCAATGATTTTCTTGCCCCTAGGAATGCTGTTCCTTGACTGCACGGTCTATAGAGAAAATGTCTGTGCTCCCCGGTGGGATACCCTGGTCTCTGACTGAATTCCTCACGATGGCCGCTTTATTGGATTATTCCAGCTCGGCTCTGTTCTCCTCCTGATCTGAGTTTGAGAAACATTTTAAAGACCATTTGTTTGAGGAATGGATTTTGAAAAAGATTTTAAAAAACAGCAATATATTTTCCTTCTTTATGAGAGTTTTGCTGTGTACTAGCATAGCATTTTTTATACTACAAGATCATTATAAATGCTGCCTTGAAAACAGACTGGAAAGGTCAGTTCTGTTTTCTCACTAATGCCAAACCCAAAATTCAGCTTTAGTCTCTGCCTTCCTTGTCCATTGGCTTCATCCTTAAATCTTTTTCATGTGTATTTGAACAGGAAGATATCATTGTCAGATATTTTAAACTTGTATGCCATGACTCTTTAGAATAAGTAATTAATATAATGAAGGAAAGGACCAGTAACCTTTAGAAAGCACAGTAGCTTAAGTAGTAATGATTAATGACCTTTTTGTCTCACATTTTCTTCCCTTTCACGCAAACATCCCCATGTAGAGCAAACCATATTGCTAAAGAGCTATATTTCATGCCAACTAAAGAAGTTTTTCTTTATTTTTAACTAGGTGATGTTACTCAGATTAAATAAGCAATTATTTAATTTTAATTATAGGAAACAACCTCCATAGGAATAAACAGATTTGGAAAAAAATAACACAAATTTTAGGTAAATATTAACAATATAGGGAAATGTCTATGAAAATTAATTTGAATAAAATTTACACTTTTTTTATCAACAATGACACATCATACCCTATTCAATAACCTATCACTATTTTTTTCAAAAAGCATAGTTATTATGTTTCAATATTGTTTTCTTTTCTGTTGTTCCCAGGAAAAAAAATAAGCAAGATCCTGAATAACATTATATTTCACTTAAACTAATAGTGCCGATATGGAGAAACAGCGTCAAATATACAAGGACTGGATGGTTTCTTTTTTGACTATTTGTTTAAAAAACAAACCCAAGCTCATGGAGGATCATGTGTAGAGTACTAAGCCACGCTGAGTGCTCATTAGATATGACTTAGACTCTTTAGTTTGCTTTCTCCACCCTCCCGTTGGAGATAGTTGTATGTGTTTCAATTAAAATCTCCATTTACTTCCAGCTGGCAACTTTGCCATCCATTCTGTCAATAGAGAGCAAAGGTCACAGATTCCTGCCTGAACGGATTTAAAAAAAAAAAATGCCCTTCGCCTCCCTCGTGAAGACGCCTGTATGCCACCCATCCCGGGACTGGGGAGAGGACTCTGAAGGGCCGAATTGCATGGGGACTTTCGCCTTATTTACTGATGTAGCTTTGGTAGCTGTTGGTCCAGATGCTGCAACGGCTGTTGCCTTGTGGATTGGGATTCAGCAGCAGCTGTTGCTCTTTGCTAGAGCGTGTTTCTGAAATTCAAAATTTAATAGTCTGAGACCCTAGTCATTGAAAGCTGTGCTGAAAGTTAATTTGCTGAATCCAAGTTTATTTTCCTACCTAAACCATAGTTTTTGATAGAGCCTTTCCCCTGTGATGCACAATAAAATGAGGAAATGACGTGCTCACTGCCATTTCCAGGCTCAAGAAAAAGTGAACGCAGTAGTTACAGGGCAGGGACTGGGCTTTGTGGTTTAGTGACTTGGCTCTGTTCTATGTCAGATGTTCAATTCTAGGCCCGAAGTGCTTTCTACATCCTTTGCTTTTGGCAAACTGATAGTTTAGTTTTTGTGTCTTGAAAGATTACAATAATGAATACGATCTAGAGGAGTTCTTGTGAGTTAAATGAGATAGTATGCATAAAATATTTAATATAATCTCAGTGCATAATTGTCATTTTCTATTTTTAAAAGATCAGCGACATCAATGTTATAGTTTTACTGATAAATGAGAAGTTATTTATTGGTTTCATCTTGTTCCTCAGCAGAGAACTGATTTTCTTGCCAAATATGAAAAAAAACACAATATTCCAATTATGACAGCTAATATTTATTAATAATACTATGTCTGAGGCACCACTGTCAGTGCTTTTCATGTTATCTGATTTCGTCGTCTTTACCAAATCTGTAAGATGAGCGGTATTATTTGCATTTTTATTTTATAGTTGAGAAAACACTGGCTCAGAAACATAAGCAGTTTGCCTGAGGTCTCATGATTAGCAGGAGAAAAAGACAAGACTGCACTGAATCCATAACCTGTACCAAGCTGTACTTTGTTCCACAAGGCAAGCAAATCAGAAGACCTTGAGATAAAGTATCTGAGCTCTGCCTCTGATACGAAATGTTCTACGTCGGTAATGGGAATTTCAGGCAACTCTGTCATCCTTTTGTTCTTCTTCCCATTCCCTGGTCTTTGTCTAGTGATAAACAGATTTATTATGCTTAAGTATCATACAAAATGTTACTCTGTGAATAAGCTTATAGTTTGGCATTCTCCTTTGGATGAGATTGGGTATGATTCTGTAACCATGAAAAGTTGTGATAGCCTAAAACTTGACCTTTTCACACTAAGAAGGACCTGGTTCTGAGTACCACAGCTACAGCATGGTGGGAGGGAGGGAGCCACAGTATTTCCAGAGTAGAACCATCAATGGCAGTCTAGCCTAGAAATCAACTGTGCTCTCCTGCAGATTAGCAGGAGTCTCTGCACACAGCCAGTAGTTCCAGAAGTGGGGATGCAGACACGGGTAACACAGAGAGCCACAAAGATACAACTGACAGTGTGGTGGTGTGGTTTCTCTAGGTGCAGATAGAGTTCCACTTTAAGAGTTATTTAGCATTTACCCTGGAAACTCAGTATGTGTGATGCTTTACTAAGACAGGATTTCAGCAGGAACCCAGCCAGAATTTGCACCCAAGACTCCAACCCAAATGGTAACAAATATAGAAAGTGAGGTAATTTAATATACATCCTTTATCTTTTGGATATTTGGTCATGCACATGAATGACCTATTGGGATAACACGCAGTGAACCAGCAACTGTGGCTACACTACAGCAAATCATTCAGCTTCAAATTTAGTCGTTTACGAGAGGCAGGATGTGAAAGTCTTTTTTTTCTTCTTCTTACTCTCAGTGACACTGTTAAAGTCAAAATCAATGATAAACTCTCTTAATTTCAGTGAAGTGTATCTTTCCCCCTTCTGAGTTTTTGCCCTCTGAGAAGTGAATGATTTTGACATTTGAATGTTACAATTTCTTTGTAAGTACATTTTGTCATATATACTACCAACAGAAAAAAAGGCCAATTCAATGTTTAAAGACTTCGTATTCCAAACATCGTATTAACAAGGAGCTCAGTTTTAGCAATTGACCCCTCCTTCCTATTGTTATTAATACCTTAACTCTTATCCTAAACTCTCAACTGCTGTTTTTAATGTTTTGAAATTCCCCTAGCTTTTCTTTTGCTATTTCAAATTAATTTTCTTCTGAATTGGAGACTTAAGAAAATCAGGAATGACAAATATCACATCGCAATGTATCGTTTTTGTCTAGTTTTAGTGCTTTTTCCGTGTTATAAGCACGTTGAATTGTAATGTGGCTAAATGTTTCTTTCCTTAATTTTTTTGGGAAGATGTCATCAATCTCATAGACCGTATACATGACTTCAGTGCCTTTATTTTCTGTGCTCCTATTTCTATGTCCCTCTTTCTTTTTGCCAGTAGGGAGAAATATCACACAAGATTGCATTCTATAGCTTTAATTGGATACCATTTCCACTTTGGCAGAGGTTGGTCATTCTGTGATTTTAGTAATGAAAAAAATATAGAGAAAACTCCAAAACTACAATGGGATCTGTTTCATTGCTTATCCGGCACTATGGTAAGATGCAGCTTCTTCTGGGAACAATGGCTATATATCCTCTGAATTAATAAAGTTAAACCACTTGTTCAACTCTTTTTCTTTTTACACAAACTCACAGTATTTTGATCTGACTTCATCAGGAAGTGTATGTTTCCTTGATTCTTAAGGATATCACTTCTTGAATGGACTACGGAGAGTATATCGATATTTGTTTTTGTCTGGGGATCTAGAGAAATTTTATTTGTATAATCTCTTTGAAAATATACTGGGTCAGTCTAGTCACTTGAATTGCATTAAAAGAAAAGAGAAAAAAAATAAGAGTGAATTATCTTCTGATGATAGATAGCTTTATGGTTAACCTGGGACCAGAGCTGACAGGAAGCAGATTTTAGCAGGACATAAGGCAGTGCCATCTGTATGTAAGAGAGCAGAGAGATGGAAAAGCAAGGCTGTGCTGTAAAATTTAAATTTTCCCCTGCAACAGTCATGTTGCAAGCCACTAATAGCTGCAAAAGCAATTACTACTTGAATATTATTAAATCACTTGTGCGAGATGTGTTGTTAGATGCTATTCTTTCAAAGCTAAGCCTTCAAACCATATGTTAATTACACATGTTGAATATTGTTAATATTCTTCACATACACTTAGCTTTTTTCATGATAAAGTCAAATGAATTTTGTCTCTATTAAAAGTGATAGTGCTCAATTGGGACATTTCCAGAAAGCATTTATTAATTCTAAACGTTTAGGCAGTCCTTTCTTTTTATTAGAGATGAATGTTTAAGATGAAAGCAAAAAAATAAGTCTGTTGTCAATCTAGTCTTGTGAAGAGTTGCAATAATAGTAATAATACACTATACTATATACTGTGATTGACACACTAGCTGTATTCTGGAAGGAAGCAAGACGGAATGACTACCTTATTTTTTTTGATACAGAAAAATTCATAACTGAGATGATGGACTTACCAAATTTTAGCATGAGGACCGGAATTAAGTAGGTGAAAAAGGGAGTTATTCAGAGTACAGAAAAACTCATATATACAGTATTTTTCACAACACTTGACTATTATGACTTTTAGGTAAAAAATAATTTAGTTAGACTATACTTCTGAAAAATAAAATGAAAAATATTGAACTGTATGAGGTCTGGGATTTCTTTCAGATTCTGTGATTCCACATGATTGTGTTAAGACAACAGCAATAGAATTTAGTTTTCATGTAAAAATAGCCAGACTGATCCCAATTTTTCAGGATCATAGAAAGAAACAGTTCAGTCTCTATCACTTCTTAATATTCCCAGGGAAGACTATGGTGTCTTGTCGATTACAATGATGCCATTCTTAAAAATATGTGTTATATATATTAACTAGGAAATTATAGAGGAAATGGTGCCTCCAAAGA
Source organism: Cuniculus paca (assembly GCA_004365215.1). Lineage (NCBI taxonomy): Eukaryota > Metazoa > Chordata > Mammalia > Rodentia > Cuniculidae > Cuniculus > Cuniculus paca. The sequence continues at coordinate 13,918 of RJWT010015282.1, read as the reverse complement.
TTTTCTTATACCTCTTTTAGGTTATAGATTTATATTCTGGCAAGTAGCTTCTGAGACAAACTCAAAGTATTACAAGAATTCTCTCATTTTAAATCTGTCAACAGAAACATAAGAATTAGACTGTGTCGATATAGTCAGTCTGTAGATAAGTGTAGTGGTCAAATATTCTAAAATTGTTCCTTTTGTGGCCAGTAAACAAAATACCACCAAACACTATGCATATCTTGTAGTTTACCCTACAAGAGCTGAGAATAGCCAGGTGGCTTTTTAAGAGAATCCAAAAAAGTACAAATGCACTGACAGTGCTCTTTTTGGTTGATAAGTTTTAGTTCTTCCACACTGGAAAAGAAAAGGGAAAGTTTCTATGAGTCACAGATCTAAGTGAAAGCACAAATCTATGTGTGTATCTTTCCATGTATCTTCCACATTGTAAGCGTGTTAAGGATTTGCTGCAAAAATATAGTTAGTAGTTATCTCCACTCATCATGGAATAGACTGTCCCCACTTTTCATTCTAATTTTGGAAATGCCGTGCATTTTGGTAAGCATTACATTAACATTAAATCTCACAAACGGGGACCATAATAAATATGTCTCTTTTTTATATATGTTGTGTTTGCCTATTAGAGTGGTGCAATAAAACTTTTATCATTGATAATGAGTGTAGCGAACGACTAGCAAATCTGTCCCTTGAAGATGGTGAATGCAAGAGCAATGAATGATGGGTAGAAGGGAAGGGAATAGCAGGATCAACAGAATCAGTGAGACCCTGTTCTACATAGACAGTTGCTGAGGACGGAAATCATACAGATGAAAGCAGCCATTAACAGTGAAAACTCAGGAGTCGAGAGCTATGCCATGACTGAGATTCAAATTTCGCTCTGCTGAGACCCTGAAACACTTAAACAAATCTCAACAATTTAAGCCAACACAAGGATATATTTCTCTTGCATCTGAAAACAGATCAAGTGCTCAGGTTTAATGCATTGATTTTATTGGTAATTCTAAAAACTAATTGTTCCATCCTTCATTTATTATTACCTTTCTTCTGGAATCTGTCCTTACCTTTCAACCAGAATATTTCTTGTGTGTTTATCACAGTGTATACTTTATTAATATTAAAATTGATATAATGTTCATACAGATAAATGAAGTCACATATGTGACAACAGAGGATTAGCAGCCTTCCTCACTCTTGATCTGAATATTGGTAGGATATAAGGTTGAGTTTAAATGGAAACATTATAATTTTCATGCTACATCTCTGCTACTCAAAGGTAAGCGAAAGTGACAATGACCAGTAATTGTTGGACAGCACATGCCCCAGTGATTTTAGTCATTATATTAGGTTCTGGTGGTTGTTTCTCTGAGATTGATTAATATATTTTCTTAACAGTGGAATTGTGAAGACTAGCATTGAATGCTTTACTAATTCTGATATAGCATTTAATTCATTAGCATCAAGAAGAGGTAGATTTTTGTTATATGTTATTTTAATATTTGTACATTTTAATAGGACCATATATCTCATAAATAATTTCAAAAAAGTATATGGTATTAAAATAAAAATTAACTATGAAACAATCTCCTAATCAGACTTTCTGTGAAAATGAAGAGTTTCATCAAAGTAAATTTATTCGACTTAGCTTGTAAATATAAAATATCTGTCTACTAGTTAGACATGAGAAGAGCTTCAATGTATTAACCATCTTAATTATTATTATTATTAGTTTGTAGTAGAATTATTGTTAATATGCAGTAGAACTGACCCAGGGCCTTCACACTGGGCTATATCCTCGGCCATTTTATTTTACACTTTATTTTGAGACAGTCTTGTTGAGTTTCCAAGCCTGGGCTCAAACTTGTGATCCTCCTGCCTCGGCCTCCTAATGTCTTGGAGTTATAGGCATTTGCTACCATGGCCACTAAGTTAATTATTGATTTCTTGGACATTTTAACAAGATTTATTTTCTTAAACATTAAGTTTAATGTCACTGAACACATTGATGGTGCTGTTTAAATGTCACATAATTGCAAAGTTCTAGGGAAAGCTAGTTTCTTATGCATATTTAAATTTCTAGCATACCTCAACTCATCAGAAAGGAAAATCTTGCCATTAACCCGTCTTCTCTTGAACTCTCTTACATTTCGAATATACTGTGAGTTATAAATATCTATAATTCTGTATAAATTAGTGACCTAAGGGCAAATGTATACACATGAATGCTGCCATTCTTCGTTGGATAATTACACGTGTATCCTTTCTTCATTGCTAGCATGTGCTAGTATCTAATGTATATTTAGTAAATCCATTCCTTGTCAACACATAGAAAGATGCCAGTTTGACTGCATGCAGTTTTGTATCATGTAAACCTACAATACTGACCTACAAAATGCAATTTTAATATCTGTGCCATTCGATGTCACATAAATCATTTATTTAGAATTTGAAACTGTGAGGAACAGAGAAAGAGAGGTGAAAGAGATTAGGCACCAAGTACTGTATTAGGAATGTAAATTTTTGAGTGTGTTGTTCTGTGGAGTAAGTGGAACAATGAGGCAAAAGAATAGGTACTAATAGATGAGATTTAGAGCTGCCTTGTGCAATTATGAATTTGTCTACACTGGATACCTTCACAAATAGCTAGACATTTTTTTCTTTAAGACATGTGATAAGGTAATTTTCAAATTATTTTCTAAAGACAATAATTCTTTAAAATAGAGCACTATACAAAAACCATGTATTAAAGTTCAAGAAAAATAATAAATCATAAGTATTTTTATAATTAAAATGAATACAATGATATTAACTTATTCATAAATCAGTTTTTGGGTTGATGGCAGTCTTGGTTGTGGTTTCTAAAATGTTAAAATCTTGGATCTTTGGTATGTATACGATTGCTTTAAAATAGGCATCTTAAAATATGGAGTAGGAATCAAGCATTCAGAACTCTTAGGAAGCCCTGGAATGTGGTTTTAATGTCAGCATTGTAGAAAAAAATTATGTTCTGTATTCCATGAGAGAATGAACAAGAGATCTAGTATTTAGATTATTACTTCCAATTTTCTCCAACTTCTTACTTTCAAGTTCAGCTCTCAAAACACACATAAACACTTGTGCACACAGATACACACTTGCACACACACACGTGCACACACACATACACTGGTTATTCTAGTTTGAAAGCTCTAATCGTACTGATAAGCTATCCACAAATGAGAATTAAATTTAGAATGTTTTGATTTGGGGTAAATATGCATGCAGGGAAATCTTGTTTTCATTATCTGAGCTGAAATTGGTTCACTTAAGGTTTTAATATACCAGAAAATCAATATTAAGAATTTATTTTATATAGTTTTATGCCTCTTACTAATTTATAACTTCCAGCAATCTATTTACTTTCCAATGACTGTTTCAAGAGGTGATGCTGCATTTGGTAGTGGAATCTGCTTCAGTGTACTAACGTTATAAGGAAAAATGTAAATATTTTGATGTAATCATATCTGTGTCTTTAAGTCTTAATAAAGTGTTGGGAAATATAACTTGCTAGTTAACACACTGGTTCGTTCGAATATAACTTGAGGTTCACATGATAACCTGAGTTTTTCACCAGATTTGCTTTTAGATGTGTTTTCTTCATGTGTCTGCCAGAGAAGGGAACAAAATTTTAGACAAAGAGATAATTTTCTAGTGGACAAGCAAATAACCCATTTTATTCACAAGTTAATCTTAAGAAAATTATTGACTCTCTACTTTTACACCTTATGCTACTTTTCTATGAAATGATTTGATATTTTTGAGTTAATGATCTAGTCTCACCTTCACTATAACCCTATGAATTTGGTATTATCATTTGCATTTTGGAATCTGGGCGATTGAATCTTTAAGCTATAATTGAAGGAAAAATAATTGAATCTACATCCAGGGTTTCTTACAATGACCCTGACATGCCCCTGATTTGGACTATTTGTTCATTATAATTATGGTCGAGGTTCTATAAAAAGAGGCTAGGGTAAGTTTTCACGAAGCTTCTTGAGTGCTCTTCTGCATACTCCTACAGAATATTAGTTGGGGATTTATGACTCATGCATTTAATTTGCTTTTTCTTTCAAACTAAGGGAAAAGTTGCTTGACTCATGTTTCAGAACCTGGATATGTCCTTTCAGAGGGAAACTTATGGAAATCTTGGAGATGAAGAAAAACATGAGAATTTGGGACTGATATAGTCCAGTGGATTTCACTCTCCATCCCAGATCTGCAACATCAGCACCAAATCTCCTTAGAAATGCCAAATTTTGGCTCTACTTTATCCTGGCTAAATGCCCAGCAATCTATAATTTAACAAGGCTGATGAGTGTGACACAGACCCAGCTTGATAGACACTACCCTATATTCTTGAGCCTCAAAAGGCATTTAGAAATTTGCTGTTATTTCATAGGAAAATAAAATGTGTAAAAAGATATAAATTCTAAGAGACAGTGGATCTAATTGGTTTGTCAAGATTAGTTGAATAGACAGCCTTTTTGCATTTGCTCTTTCAGAAGGAGTCCTTAGATCTCGATAAAAGCTTTGTTAAACTGGAGCTTTTCATTTTCAGAACAGTTTGGTCTATTCTGAACTATGAGACCTCAAAAATGTTTTTTTGCTCATCTTTTCATGTTTGATTCCTTATATCTATTGACCATAGAAGGAAAACCAAATTGTGCACAGAACTTCATAAAAGAAGCACCCTACATAAAAGCGATAGCAGGTCAGTTAAGATAAAATTGTTCTGGGCCCATCAGGTCAAAGTCAGACATTATCTGAAGCAGTAGAAAAGGCAGGGGAAAGGATTAGGGTATTTCAAGTCATAATGGCATATTCAGTAAAGTCAATAGGTATCTATTGAGTGCTATTGTATGCTATATACTAGCAGTTGAGTTATTTATCAGTGGAAAAAAGGTGAAAAATTCCTATTCTGGTAGGTTTTATTGTATTCATGGAAATGTAGTATATTCATAGAATATTATAAACAAGTTAATAATAAAAAATGTCAGAAATTTTAGAGTCTTGGAAGAAATTTTAAAATGATCCAGGTGTGTGATAACGTCTTAGATAAATTTGGATAATGTGTTGTCACATGATATAGGACTTTCTTCAACAGAATATATTTCTCTATCAATTTTTAGTAATGAATGTATTTGTAGAGGATATGTTAGCTATCAGTATTTACCATCCCTGACAAAATTTAACATTTGGAAAACTATGAAAAGAAAACCTACTTGTACAGTTCCCCCCCTCCTTGGGAATGATACTGGCAATAAGAAAGTTTCAAAATCAATCAACCAATTACTAATACAAGAAGAAACCTTGGACAAACACCTAGAAAAACCCATAAGTAGAGGAAGTGAGAGTGAAACCTAAGGAACTGAGTAAGAAGAAGCAGCCTGCCTCGATTCATGGACCTTAAAGCCGGAAGCCTTGTAGTGTCCTTTCTTGTTCCTGCTGCAAAGGTGGCTGTCTTTCTAGTGGAGATCCATCTCTCAAACACATCTGCATAGGCAAATACATACTGAGAACTAGTTTTCAAAGGTTTTTCATGGTTTACCTTTTTATCTTTCACAAATCATTTAATTCTATTGATAACCATGCCATTTAAACTGTACTTAACATATGATGCATTCTTACTTAGGACGTTATACATGTTCTTTACTAATAGGGTTGAGTTAAGGGGCCTGAATCCCCAAAGTGACTTTTTAAAATATGAGTAGTAACACATCAGTCAATTGCTACTAATGCTATTTTTGTGAGAGTTTTGATGGCACATATTCAACTGTGCCTAGACGTTTTGTGTGGATATATTTTAATAGTTTTTATAACAGCTTTATCGAGATACAGTGTACTTGTTATTGGTGTATCTGTGTCCCCTGGAAAATTTATGTTGAAGGCCCTACCTCCCGGGGACCTGAGAATGTGCCCTTATTTAGCAGTGGAACCGTTGAGGTACAATTAGTTGTGGTAATTCAGGAACATGGCATTTCTGTAATTCAATTCGATTGGTTTCCTTAAAATATACATTTTGGCATCTGATGTATTTCAATTAGCGTAACATTTGGGGATTCATCCATATTATACCTTTACTTTGTAATATGAAATTAACATTTATCTAAGATAATCTACATATGATTACAAACCATAGGAAATTCCAAACTTTCTTTTTTGGTGGGGAGGGCTGCTGAGAGCATGTTGGAAGACTTGGTCAGTTATAATAGGACTTAAAACTATTGATGGGCAGCCATGAGACGTGAGATAACACGCCTGTCTTAATGTAGTGATTCTCACATTTGACTGAGTACTGAAATCACCTGCAGGGCTTATGAAAATAGATGTTGTGGTCCTCACTTGTAGGGTTTCAGATTCAGAAGTCTGGGGTGTGTTCACAAGAACTGCATCAAATTCCCAAAGCATGCTACTGGTCCACGGAGCATCCTTTGAAAGCAATTACTTCAATTCAAAACAATTTTGTGGTATTGACACTTTCTTTTTAGTCATTCCCATCAACTCCTGTCTTCTCAATGTCTTATGGTAAGTAGAAGAGATTACTCTTTCTTAACCTAAAGTGGTCTCTAGTCCAAGGATTCCTTTGAAGGCTGTATTTAATTTTGATAAGTATTATACAGTCCATCACTGGAATATTGCATCTGCCAAGAGTTTTCAGTATGCACGGTAAAATTTAAAAATCAGTCAGCTTAATGTCATCTCTGTGCTTCTTGGCTTTTTGAGATCATAGTCTCTTGTCCTATTTGAAGGAAGTAACAGATCTATAGAACTGCTTAGAATTGTTCCGATTTTTATTTCTTTTACTTTCTTTTCTAAAAAAATTTTTTAAGTTAACAGTATAATTACTCAGTTTCTTGAGTGCACACAGGTTAGGCAGAGTGTTAACTTAATCAGAAGTAAATATTTGTTTTTTACATTATAGATTTACTCTTACCTTTGCTTGTGTCTGTCCTATTTAAGTGTGAAGTATATTTAGAGTTGCTTCTATAGATTTGTTGCTGAAGTGAGAGAAAATACTTAAATACAATAATATTAGTTTGGGAAAGTTTACAAAGAAGTCAGAATAACATTGTGTAAAGTTTTTGTAAGGCCTGAAACTTGTATAAATAGGAAGGGCAACACTTTTAAATTAAAAGAATACAAATAACTTTATATTTTATGTAAAACACAAAATGTCAGACTAAGCAAAGAAAATGAATGGAAAAATTATTACAAACCAAGCTAAAATGAATGATCACTCAAACATTGCAGAGAGATAGTCTTCATTAGTTGTTTGATGCAGCTATGCAATTATTTCTGGCCTGAAATGTGGTCCATATACTCTGATGGGATTTGTGAGAATATTTATGCGTAGAATATGGAACTCTGATGGCATCTATCTAGAACATTTTAAGTAGAATTTGGAAAGTAAATATCACATGCTCTCTAGCATATTTGATTGAAACTTGTCTTTCATTACTGATAGTTTAGAAAAGTTTCATTCAGTTCTACAGCTCACTATTGATAATACAGTGGGAAAGCAGAATTACTTCATTGAGGTACAATAAAACTTCAGACTACCCAGTGACATTCAGATTTTTAATATTGTTACTACAAGTTTAGACTCTAAAAACACTGTATCTGATATATTTAATTTCATGTAATTTCCATTGCTATAGAAAAAAGGATTATGCACTTATCATTATATAGGTTTTATTACCATGTATGTTCCAGACAGGGGAGAATTTCATTTTGTACTAAATTTTATTAAGGATAAAATTCCTCACTTAGAATTTTACACCCTGTATCGTGATTGGATATATTTCTACAGATGAACTTTAATTGCACATTTGAAGCTCTTTTTTCCTCATATGCTACCTACCAACTTGTGGTACCAGTTGAGCGTGACACATTATTGTGACATGATCTCTACCATGGTACTCTTCACTCAGGGCTCCGGTGCCTGTGTGCCCTGTAGGATTCCGTTCTTACACCAGGAGCACTCGTATTTACTTTGCACAAAAGTTCTGGAGAGTTACAGAAATGTGCCTTGCTGAACCCAATTATGAGTATTTCTAAGTCAGCTTCTTTTTGCTTACTTTCTACTGCAGGCTATGAGCGCTCTAAGAGCACCTGACATAGAGGAAGTATGGGTTAGGGAAGGCTGGAATAAGAAAGGGAACACTTATGTAACTGTGTCACTTTTGTAAATATTACACAAGCACACGGCTATGGGCTCATAGTGCAGTAGCTCTTCCTAATTCTGGGGACAGTGCTCATGCCAGACAGCCAAAAGTTTAAGTACGTTGACTTCAAGGAATGGTTCCCTGCATCTTTGCTGTCAGAAAGTACCTCATGATACGTTAAAAGAGGGTGAAGAGGAGAAAGAGAGGAGGAGGTGGAGAAAAAGATTTTTCAGGTGGGAGAAAAAAACTGTGAGTGAACTATGAAAGGAGGGTTAATTTTTATCTTATTTATGATGTTATTTTAACTAGATCTGAAATTATAGCCCAAGATCTACAGCTTTCAGAGATGCATTCTTCACTGATGTGTTTCTTTAGTATAGCTACCAAGAGGTGGGTGAGACTTGATAAAGACCCTTACGATCCATTGTTATGTTTCATATGATTTTAAGAGGTGATTCAAAATTGTTGGAAGCTTCTAAGAAAAGGCTGACATGATGAAAATGGTGACTCTGAAAGATAATTTTCATCCTTCTTGCTAATAGCCTTGAAGTAAATGTGGAGGCCCTTAACTATCTCATAGATTGACTCTTGCTTTCTATTTCATCATCGATAAATCACCAAAAAGCTTTGCCCAAACATGCACTTTTTTTAAATGCCTGTTTTCTTAGATTGTCAAGATATGGTATAAGATCAAAAAGTAAAATTTACCTTGCTTTTTTATCATTTCTTTTATGCTGTAGTCAGTTCAGTGGGCTATAACAAAATACCTTAGCTTGGGAGACTTAGACACACAAATTTATTTCACATAGTACTGAGACCAAGAATATAAAATCCAGGTGCTGGCAGACTCACTGTCTGCAGAGGACCTGCTCCATGGCTCACAGATGTCTTCTTGCAGTCACCTTTGGTGAAGGGGTAAAAACTGGCTTGGGTCTTCCAGAGAGGACACTAATCCCATTCCTAAGGGCTCCATCCTCATGACTGGGTCACTTCCTGGAGGCATGATTGCTAACCCATTGGGCGGTTATGATTTCAACACATGAACTTTTCAAAGATACATTTGGTTCATTATTACATAACCCTTGGAGTTTTATTAAACAATTTTATACCCCAGTCTAAAAAACGCATGCAACCACCAACCTAAAGATTACTTTATACACATAGTAGGAGTCACATTGTTGTCATTAGATTCCTTTTTTTCCTTGCGGCCTTTTAGTTACATAATAGATGTTTATTGATTATGTGCCAAGTACTATGAATATTTATGTCAGCAAAACAGTCAAAAATCTGAACTTCGCAAGTTTGCACCATAGCATAATTTTCTCTTGAAAAGGTGTCTTGTCGATCTGGCCAGCATTTATTGAGGTTGAACACTATTTTATCCTTGGAGTGAAATTTTTCATTTACAGTTAAATGTAACTCATATTTCATCTCCTATTCATGGTCAAATCTGAGGGACTTTTAGTTACAAAAATAATCTGCATTTAAATGGAATTCATTCCAGCCAGAATCTACTGCATAGCATGAAAATATCATTTTTGCCAATTGTGTTGTTCTGAATATATAACTTATTGTACAATTAAATAGAGGCTTTAGATTTTTGTATTGCTTAAAAGACCAAAACAATTTGTCACATTAGAAATACTGAACATTCTGAATGAGAAAAATTAGCAATTTTAAGTCATTCCAATATTGTAAAAAAAAAAAAAATTTAACTTCTAAAAAAGTTTTTACAGGATACTGTAGGTCACAGGATATGTGACCAGGGTAACAGTCAAGGCTGCACATTAAAACCCTGCTCCGTTCCAGCATCAATATTCAGCCTCTGTGTGGTTCACAAAGCAAAAGGAAGGATGCATCATTATATGCCAGGGATAACTAAGTATGCCCTCGTTACTTTTTTCTTTTCATTTTGTTACCATGCTTTTCAACAAATGAGGACATGGGGATCTGTAAATCAATACTTCTATAAACTTTTGTTAGTAGCAAGGTCAGGAATAAATTCATTAACAGAGTCAATTCATTAACAAAATTAATGTAATGTATATTATTTCCTTAAAATATCAATTTTAAGGTATAAGAAAATAATTATATTAAAAATGTCTCAGTCGAGCATGGAGGTCTTTGCCTGGATCCCAGCACTCAGGGAGCAGAGATAAGACAAATTTGAGGCTGGCCTGGGATATATAGTAAGATCTTGTCTTTAAAAATATGAAAATTTAAAAATCTGTCTGGAAAATCCATAGCAATCATCCCTCATGTTTTTCTTTGTTTCCTAGAAATGTGGAAAAAAAACAAAAGATGTTGAGTTTTGCAGTGTTTCATTCTTTGCAAGGAAATGACCTTACAAATTCACAAAGAAAGGTACACTTTGGACAGGAAGTAACGTGAACATATTGGCGGCATTTACTGGGAAGACTGCGGCAGGTGATTTTCCAAAAGATGTCTGTAACTGAACATTGAGAGCTTTATCCTACACTGAAGTTAGAACACTTTCTCTGGGTGTCTAGGAGATGGCCTGGGTGAAAAGCTTTCTAACTGAACATCTTTAGCTTAACAAAGCACTCTTTAAACTGGTCTTCGTTTTTTCTTGTTTTGCTCCTGCCACTTGGACTTGCTGTGACAGTGCTGATATTTGGGAACCTTTGTGTTCCCCCACAGTCTCTCGGGGATTGGAGTGGCTCATCGCGAATTCAGGTGGACCTTAGCACAGAATCACATTTCTTGGCTGCCATGTAGGTGGGCATGCAGGGGAATGTGTTAGAAATAGTGGAAGTGAACCTGTTTTTAAGCATTAGGCGTGAGTGCATTCTTTCCGAGAGGAGTCCTCAAGCACACATCTAGAGAGTGTTATGTCCTTTTCCTAGGAAAGCACTTCTCCGTGTGTTCAGATATTCAAAAAAGAACCCAGAGTTCTGTGCCATAAACCAAGATGGAGTTAGGGTACTTGTAACAGAAAGATAAGAGCCTCTAACAGTGTCGTATCTGAACAGGTGCTTCTTCTATGGAATAGTGGTGGGCACACAGACAGATAAACAAAGTGAGTATCATGCGGATGTGATGAGGAGGTCCCCGCTGAACAAGAGAGCGTTTCTGCCTTCAAACAAACATTGCGTTGCTGGAATTCAGCTGTGGCTTAGAATACAGGTATCAATTACCTAAGTAACAAATCTAAGCTAGTAACTCTGAACTAGCTACATATCACCTGCTCTTCTCCCTTCTGAGATTCAGTCATCTGGGTCTGTGCCCTTCTTACTGTTTCTGAGTGTGACTAGGAAGTATTTCTTTGGGAGGTATTTCATGAATTCATTTTTGATTATTTGATTTAAAACTAGAAACGGCACTCACTATTTACTGTATTAAAGGAACAAATTTCCAAGTGCTTTCCAGGTATCTTTGAGGGGGCTGGACACCATTTTTAGGGGTTTTGCAGGATCTGCAGTATTTTCAGTATAATTCTAAGACATTGTTTGTTGTTGTTGTTTATTCACTTTTGTTCTCTTAGGAATGTACAGTGGAGTCTTCTAAAGGCAAATGTGATCTGTACGACATCTTCCCTCTGAAAGATAATGGAATGTAAGCTTGTGTCTGCATCTACTTTAACCTTTCTCCGTTGTAATTCCTAACATGATAAGTAGACGTAGCTGTAGCTCACATAAAGAAAAGCTCTGGGGCACCTTAATTTTAACAGAGTATGAAGTGGTCCCATAATAAAAAGCTTGAAATAGTTATCCTGAAGTATAACACATGTTAAAATCTACTGAAAGTCTTAACATACAACCTACTCCTTTCACAATTTATTTGATTAATCACATTTAAAACAGTCATAAAATATATTTTCACTCTGGAAGAATGTGTCGTAATTATTTTACAAGATACTGCAGGAAAATTGTTTCAGTTGTTCTGATTGCCATTATATGACGTAGTAATTCAGGGGCACATTTTAGGGCCAGGGATATAGCTCAGCAGCGTAAGTGCCTGCCTGGCAAGCATGAGTTCGATCCCTGGTACCACCCCCAACAAAAGTAGCACATTTTAACATTTTAGAGCTACTAAAAGTCAAAGTATAAATAGAAAATCACCATTTCTTTTCAACTTTGGTCTACTTTAGGAGAAAACGTCTCCTGGAGAGAGATTTATAGATGAGTTTAGGGCATTGATATTTTTCACTCTACCTGGTATGTATTAAGAAGGAAAAATGCAGCAAAAGAAACTTTGGATAGTGATGCTGGTTCACTCTAGAATTTCTCAGGAGTTTTAACGAAATCAACCATTTAGGCAAGACATACAGAACTGAGTGTCTTCATTTTAAACCAGCATTGCATTAGGTCAGCAGGGTTTTTTGTTTTGTTTTGTTTTGTTTTTGTTTTTGTGGCACCAGGCATTGAACTCACAACCTTGCACTTGCCAGGCAGGCGCTTAGGCTACTGAGCTAAATCCCCAGCCCACAGCAGGATTTTAAATGCTGAAATTACATTGTCAAATGCCATGTGAGATGTCTGAGAATTGTTCACCCTCTTAGAAACCTAATAATGAAGTAAACTCAGACTTGGACTTTGACATTCATGACATTTTCATACCTTAATAATTTTGGTTTTGTTCAGTAATTTTCTTATTGTGAACTATTATTAAGCCTTCGAGTTGAGAAACAGAGATACACCATGGCTTTATAAGACTTTGGAGGCAGCATTTTGGAATTATTATTTGATTTCTCTAAATTATAATGTGAAAAAAATCAGGTGAGGCATTGGAGATTCAGTGGAGGGTAAATGTCATATGATGCAAAAATATGGGCTTCAGCCATCACAAGGTATAGTGTATCATTCATTTCAGGGAGTTTTTTTTAACCACCATATCAGATTTTTAGGGGAAGAAAGTATACTGTAGAATGAATAATTGTGTCTTCAGTTTTTCTTCTTCCTTTGAGTTAAAACTCATTATAGTAATTGCCAACCTGCAGGAATAAGCACCTTTAGAAACTTTCAGGACCTTCCCACAAAAAGACATGAAATTTCACAGTTGATATATTATACAGAAATTTTCTGGCCTGTGATATTCTCATCATTCCTTCAAAACGTACCCATACAAAATACTGTGGATTCTATGACGCAGATGCATGTTAGCGTGTACATCGCATGTGGAATGTTTAGTGGTTCAGATGCATAATTTCTTAAAGTTGTTCCCCATAAAGTGATCTGCAGATTGCACAGGGTACTAGTGATAGAATTGAACTCATGGTCTAGCGACCTGGTTTTTGGCCTGGACCCTTACTTGGAAGCAGGATGCCACTGAGGTAGAGATTTGGGCCATTTCTTTGACAAGTGAGTTTTACAGTTTTGGGCAAAACATTTCTTCCTCTCTGAGCCTGTTTTTTTCATCAACGAAATGATGACATACTCTTCCTTCAGAGGGCTGCGGGAAGGATTAGAGGAGTTCATGCACATGCACAAAACACACAGCCTGGTGTCTGTACTGTGTAGACAGCTACCCCCTTCCTTCAGGTGGGTAAGTGGCCCCGAAGGCCCGTGTGTTAAAGGCTCGTTGTCCAGCTGGTGGCGCTGTTGAGAAGTGGGAGAGCCTTTCAAAGGTGGTGCCTGGCGGACCTCTTCTTGGCACGTGGGAGGTGTTCTTTGCCTCTCCCCTGCTGAATGAAGATGTGCAACTTCCTCTGCCATGTGTTCCCACTACGATGCACTGCTTTGCCCCAGGCCCAA
>RJWT010015281.1:0-20557 GCA_004365215.1 Cuniculus paca | reverse complement strand
CACAAGATGTCTGCCATCCAGGAATATACAACCCTGCAGGAGACAATCCAATTAAAAAAAAAATCCTTTGGAGAGATCTTCATGCTAGACAACAAAAGCACCCAGCCCAGTTGTAATTTGGAGTCCAGGAGAGCTGGGGATTTAGCTCAGTGGCACAGAGCACCTGAGAAACACCCTGCGGGCATGGAGTGCTAGAGGTAAACAGGTGTTCCAGCCCTAAAAACATGGAAATAAGAATCAGCTAGTTCAACAAAGGGGCATGATAGAAGTATACAAATTGCCCCTGGGAACTTAGAGAGTTCTCATAGACCCTGACAAACTGTGTGCTTGTTTCTGTCTGTTTGAATCTGTACAGATTGTCTGTCCATGTTTGTACCTTTGTCTGTCCTGTGAACAGCTCTTTCCTTTTATTTGAGCTCAATAATTTTCTTTTTTTCTTTCTTCTGCATTTTTGGATCACTTCATCAAAGTCAGTATGGATCATAGGTTTAAAAGGCATGCTTCTATCTGGGTTCTCACCTAGTCAAAATGATACAAAATTGATTATGCAAATGTAATGTATATTGTTATTATTGACTTAAGAGTCTCTCATTGTTTAAAAATTAATGGATTAAATGTCATGATTGAATTTTTTATGTCATCAAAATATTGTTAAGATAATTAAATAAAAATCTCTTAGGGTAAGGAGAGATTGTTGGATGGGACTTCAGTTGATGAATGAGAAAGCAGCCATCTGGTAAAATTCACCAGTTCTTATTCACTGATTGGAGCCCCCAGTGATCTGCATAGCCTTATGGGAGATACCCCAACTAAAGTTATAAAATATATTATTGTAATATGTTCACATTGGTCACCATTAAATCACACAATAAGTTTTTTGATTTAAAGATGCCATGCAAATGTTTCACATGGCTGACAGATTGTGATTAACCTCTTGGCATACTAATGTATTCATGCTTCCAGATATGCAAGTCTTCCAAAATGTAAAACAGGGATTGTATATGGTGACCAAATTTTGTTTCATATTCAGACCTCTGTTACCAAAAACTTATAAGAGTCACACTCTACTAAAGGTCAATAAGTTAGATAAAAGCTTCTTTCTTATGTGTTAGGTAGGGATGCTTGACTAAAAGGGGTATTTTATGTCAATACAGAAATTCAGGTTGCTACAAAAATGTCATAATTGTCATGATACAATAATACGTATGGTTTTGATTTCTGATTTTCTGTGTAAAATATGTAACTGTTAACATTCTGTAGGTATTCAAATGTTAAAATATCCGTGGATAGTAAAAATTAAGTTTCATTTAATGTTCTAAGGTGTTCCATATTTAGATAAGAATGTTAAGCTTATTGCCTCTAACACATTGTTTTGCCATCAATCTTTTCTTCCGGATGTTCAACAACTGAGGTTTAGAGACCAAAAATTAGAGAGACAGATGGGCTAAGAGGATAGCCAATATTTTGGCCCCAGCCCTTCAAGGTCAGTGAGGGCTCAGGACATAAAAGAACCTCTGCTTGCATCATCCAAACATACTCAGTGAGTCCCTAGTCTTCTGATCAAGAAGATCACGAGACCACAGAGGAAAGTAATCTTAGATGTATGGTGTGCCTAAAGAGAGTCACCAGCAGAAAAAAACCTCTCAAGCTTTCATGGAAAGCAATTTGGTCAAGCAATGGCCGTGACTCATCCAGATGGTTGACACTAAGAACCAAAAGGTGCTATGCATGGTTCCAAGGCAATTCCTGAGGAGACCTAACTGACCTGGATAGATAGTAAGAAACTGATTGTATTTAGTACAGGTCTCATCTTAACTTGGTCTTGACCCTCCTGCAGAAAAGTGTAACTTCAAAAGGTATCATGTGATACCATGGTAAAATAGTAGCTGTAAAAAAAGCTCAAATCACTAACACCTTCTGACAATTGCTGGCTACACTGGTAACTGACTACTGTTATGGATGGATGGACTACACAGAGTTTAAATCGTGGGAGTTCTCCTAACACAGCTTCAATTAACCACCCATCCCGTGCAACAAGAAAACAAAAAGGAAGGATATGTTGGAAGCCATTTAAGCTGGAAATTGAACACACAGGGCTGCAGCACGGCCAGGGCATGGCCAACCTGAGAACAAAGAGACACCTCAAAGGACAAGGTAAGACCACAGCTGAGGACACCTGGCTCCACCCACAATTAACTAAATAAAGACTAGCTGCAGGCATTTCACTCCTTCAGTGAAATCCACCTGGAGATTTTTTCCTAAGAGACTTCGACTAAAGTAACATAACCTGTTACTTGGAAAAGTCCTTCAACCACTCTCAAGATCCCCTCTTCTCCTCAGTATCACATCTCCTTTTTTTGAAGACGGAATAAACACGGGCTACCCAGAGACATTGTCTCAGCCCCCAGAGTCTCAAACTCTGTTAGAGGGTTTTGACCCTCCTGGAGCCCTAAAAATCATACCACTTGACTCATTTATTTAAGCCTTCACCGTACACTTGTTTGGGAGATTGGGGATCTTGGCTAGGTCCCTGATATTTTAAGATGCAAATTAAAAGAATGCTGAGATTCCATCTCACTCCAGAAAGAATGGCTATTGTTAAGAAATCAATCAATATACTGGAGGGGTTGGGGGGGGAAAGGAAACTTTCTCCATTGTGGAAATCAGTGTGGAAAGTCCTCAAAAACCCAGGATTAGAGGTTTTATGTGACCCAGTTATTATCCTTCTGGGTATCTTCACAGAAGAATTAACATCAAACCACAGCAATATATGTGCAACCATGTTTATAGCAGCACAATTTGAAATAGCTAAAGTCTGGAAACAACCTAAATGCCCATCAACTGAAGAATGGATTAAAAAGATCTTTTTAAATACAATGAAGTACTACTCAGTCATAAAGGGTAAGTTTGAGTCATTTCTAGGTAAATGGATACACAGAGACCATACTCTTAACTGAAATAAATTGGTGACATATGTGTAAATATTTCACTTTTCTCTGGTGTGAGAAACAGAAAGTGTAAATAAGGATCAAAGTGTATAATAGGTATTGTGAATTAGGAAGAAAGGGTTCAAAAGGAAAGGGAACTATGGGGGTAGGGGTAAAGGAAGGAAGGGAGAAGAAAAAAGTGATAAAAGAGAAAATGGAAACAAAGCTTTGTAATTAAGGAGGGGAAGAGGGGTTGAATGGAAAGGTGGAGTTTGGGGAAAAAGAGGAATCAAGGTATACTGGTACAAATTCAATATGATGAATATGATCATTATGTATATCTAAATTGTACCAACAAATTTAATAAAAAAGAACTACTGCTTTCATTTGGGAAGGCAGTGAGTCAAAGGGATAGGAAAGGCCTCTTCTTGAATGATTTTGACTCACCTGTTGGACTCAGTTGATCAGAGTTGGGACATCAAAGGGTTGTAAACGAGATAGAGATTTGTTACTTTTGTACTGGTTCTTAAGTGGAGTGGTTTGTTTTGAGTTGGCAGCAAGACAGAAGGGCTAGAAAGACTAATGCATAGGAAAGCTGACTAATGGTTGCAGATATTCAGAACACTGAAAGAGGCTTAGAGTTGACAGGTGAAATTACAATACAAGAGAGTGAGTGCCTCAGGCAATGAATGTCTGCCTTCTCCAAGCTCTGCCCTATCTTTCCTATTCTATGGTAGTCTGGTAACACCATATGAGTCTATGTTACTGCTTTTCCTTGCTGGTGACTCCCAGTTCTCAATTTTTCCTGCCATTATTGGGCAGGATTTGATTCATATCAGTTGTAACAAGGGATAAAGTAAGCACAGCATTTATTCATCAGCCCATCTAATATCTATTTCTCTAGTGGAAGTTCCACCCCCAAGATATGATGATGACTCACAACATGTTTGCAGGAGTTAGAGGAGAAAAAACTAAGTTTATCTTAAATTCTATTCCTAAACTCTGTTGGAACCAAACCTAAGTCAACCTAAGAGGAGGAACCACCTGCTTTCTGGATGATGCTTGTCCCTAGAGAACCACTAAATACAGGACTAGGATTGATTAGTGGTGTGCGACTTTTGGTTGGCTGACATTTCTATTAAATTATTAACATGATTGTGGTATACCATGGTGTGAGGATGTGTTGAAATCAAACCACAGGCATTGTTGCTACACTTAGATTGATATTCCAAGCCGAAGGAGGAAATTATTTCAAAACTATTTTCAGTTTCAGGGGATATGTGGGAAGTGGAGAGCAGTGTATCAGAACTATTTGTGGAGTTCTTTAAGAAATAGGATGCACTCCATCCCTCTCTTACCCTCCTCAATGAGAATTTCTTGAAGTATGAGATAGGCAATTTCATTATGAAAAACTTGAGTCTGATATACAGTCCCTGAGTGAGGGGTACGTTAAGTAGGGATGCTAACTTATAGTAATTGACAATGAGAGTATGATGACAACTTCTTCCAATGATTTTAAACATTCAACAAAGCCTATAGTAGACCCTGTGGAAGAGTAGAAGACAGAATTCCTGCCTTGCAGAAGCTTAAGCGCCAGTAGAACCACCTTGAACTCGTACATGAGTTATGTGAACAGAAAGTTCAGTGCAAAGCAGGATAGGGTAAGCTTTCTACTTCTTGCTCTTCAGTCTATGAGGACACAACTGGCCATCCATCCTCAGGGTGGAAGAATGCTCAAGAGTCATCTTGGTGAGGTTACCCAGGCACAGTGGATCAAGAGGCTGAATGGATTATTCAGGCATCAGAAAGGATGTCCTCAGCCCATAGCATACTGAGTCCCCCCACCTTGACAGCCAGAGGGGTACACAGAGCTGGACATACAGCCTCCTCCAAGGACAGTGTTGGCCTATTGCTCTCAAAGGACACACTAAGGGCCTTCATCCCTTCCATATGCAGAGTACTTTGCTGGAGGGCAGAGGCTTAAGTAAGAATGCGAAGTTCACCTGGTCAGGTCCACTGCAAGGCCCCTGAGGGGCCATTCTGACCTTACACTGTCCTAATTCAGCTTTCCTTTCCTTAGCAGGCTATGTACACGTTTAGGATGAACAAGAAGTGCATTCCTCTTCTGTAGGAAGAAGGCTTGTAGATATTACTCTGCTCAAAATCCTTTCCCTTAGCAACCAGCACACCATAGTCTATTATGAATGCCTTCCCACATGATTCGAGTGAAGAGGCAGCATGAGGGCATGTGTCACAGACCAGGCCAGAACACAGTCAGCCCTCCATACCTGTGTGTCGTGCATTGGTGGATTCAACCCATCATGGGCTGAAAATATTTGAGAAGAGAAAGATTTACTTCTACTCTCTTATTATTCCCTGAACAATGCAATTTAACGACAGTTTACATAGCATTTACATTTCTGTAGTTATTACTGTAGTTATTGTAAATAATCTACAGGTGATTTAAAAATATATAGGAAGATTCCATAGGGTCTGTGCAAATGCTACACCATTTTTATGAGATTTAATCATCTGCAGACTTTGGTATCAATAGGGGTCCCAGAAGCAGTTCCCTAAGGATGTCAAGGGGTAACTATGATTTGGCCATAGTGGTTCAGGAGCAGACATATGATTCAAGCTAGGAAAAAATCAGTATTCCCTGTTTTCAGAGATCTCAGGAGAGGCTTTCTCTTGTGGGGTGATAAGCTGTTAGAGCTTTGTGAGGCCTGGACTTGTTTCCTTATATTTGGAAAAACCCTGATAAAGAAAGGAAAAGCTAAAAGATGGAGAGAGGTCCCTGGATACCTTTACAGACAGCTTAAACCCATGGATTTTTCAGTTAGACAAGCCAATAAACTTTCCTTTTTAACCCCTTCGAGCTGGGTTTTTGTCATTTGTCACAAAAGGAGTATTATCTTAATTAATAATCTATTATAATCACCAGATTTATCAAATAGAGGATTCCTAAACTTGAGTAATTTACCAATTTTTAAAAATAATTTCTTACGTTTATCCCAAATATCACATGGCACTTACTTATACTAAAAATTTCATTGATTATCTGGAATTCAAATTTAACTGGGCATCCTGTATTTGTCAACATTATCTGGGCTACATTATTTGCATCGACAATTTTAAAAGTTCTCTGTTTAGGAAGAAGGAAAAGAAGTCAGCCAGTGCAACAAGGAGAGTTTATACTTAGGCGTCCTTAGGATTAGCATCATGGTCAAATCAACTCTGCTTTGTAAAAACCGGACAAGAAAGGTAAGGAGCTGTGGAGTCAGCCTATTTAATCCCTACCACATCATCAGGTGTATGAATGCTTTTTAGTTGGTTTCCCACTTGTGCTACCCATTAGAATCCCCTAAGGAAAGTTCTAAAATTCCAATACCCAGGTCACATCCTTGACCAATGAAATCAGAAACAACGAAGATTCACAAAGTGATTTCATTGCATTGTGAAGGCCAAGAGCCACTGAGCTTGATCCTTAAAAAGACTGAGCCAAACTGGAGAAGTTAATACAACAAATGAGAAAAGTCCCCCTCAACTAAGCAGGAAAAAGAGTCAGCTAATGAATGGCCCGCTCCCTGTGGACCGTAGTTTCAGGCTTGCTCTCACATGGCCATGTGGCTGGCCCATGATCGGACCACAGGGAAGTGGACACCGAGGTCACGCTGGCTCACCATTCACCATTAGAAGCTGTTGTGAAGACTGCTATTGGGTAAGGTGTGTCTGAAGCTGAGGGCTGAGGGAGCATCTCTTCTCGCTGAGTCCAGGCCTGGCTGGTGGGCTCCTGTTCCCACGGGTTCCAGGCATTTCCCCGGAGCCCCTGCAGCTCTTAAGTGCCAGGCTCTGTTCTGCACCAATACTTTTATAAGCAGAAAAGTAAAAGTCTTGATGAAATGGGAAATGGCCAGAGGGAGAGCAGAACTGAGACGAAGGGGAATGAACTTGAGACAGGCAGTGCTCACAGGCTTGGGCCTTGCAGAGAAGTAGCCAGAGGTGAACTGCATTAGGTGAAATCATGTGTTTTCATTCTCCTAGCATCTGGGACTGGCAGCATCTGTGACTTGGCGGACCTGAGAAGAGCCACCCCTGTTGTCCCCCTTAGTGACCTAGTGATTCAGCCCTCTCAGTGATTCATCAAATCATGCAACAAATAGATTTTGATTTTGCTTTGCAGAGCTGGAAATCAAACCCAGGGTCCTGCACTTGCTAGCCAAGTATTGTACCACTGAGCTACACCCTCAGCTCCAATACAGTCATATAATGCAGATCATGGTGGCAGTGAGCTAAGTAGTTATGGTCTTTGTTTTCACATCCCTCCCCTCCACTGCCCACGATTTACATTCAAAAAATAGCTGTGGGTAAGAGGAAGCAAGAGGATGCTGCTACTCAGCCGAAATGGGGAAATTAACCCAGGAGCCTCCTAAAATGATTCCCTAGCAAGTGTGCTCCAACTGTGACTCTGGGGAGGCGGCTTTTAAGAACATCACAAGCTAATTCACATCCACCAAGAGGATGCTGCTACTCAACCGAAATGGGGAAATTAACCCAGGAGCCTCCTAAAATGATTCCCTAGCAAGTATGCTCCAACTGTGAATCTGGGGAGGCGGCTTTTAAGAACATCACAAGCTAATTCACATCCACCTCAGGGAGCTGCAATGCCACCTCGTTTTCCCGGGGGAAAGCAGGGTGGCACCTACTCATCTCAGGTGTGCTAGGGCAATGTGCCCCGCTTTTGCCAAATCTAATGCCCATGACTTTTCACGGTAGCAGCAAATCACCTAAGGGAGGCCTGCTAGAGGATAAACTGTTAGTCCCTCCACCTTTTGGCATTATTACCAGGTGGTGGGTCACAGGGGAATTCTTTCTAGCTTCTTATGTCCTGGATGAGACATAAGGTAGCCCGGTGTGTGTTTCTGGAAGGTGGAAAAGAAGTACACTCTACAGGGTGAGAGTGGCCTGATGATGGAGGAGTGGGGTCTTCTACATGCAAAATCCCTGGGTGGGCTACTCCCTCAGGTCAGTGAGTCATTGGGATAGCTGTCCTGTCAAAAACTCACATGGCCTGATACCAGATATAAACTACCCTAACCAAGGATTTGCTAGGCTTCCTGCCCGATGTAAACGAAGAACTGACAGTAGTACTTTTCTGATTTTGTCTATGGTGCTCAGGAGCTGCAGTCATCCTGAATGCTGGGACTCCATGACTTTTTTATTTTTACTTTTTCAAGACAGGGTCTCACTATGTAGTTCAGGCTGACCTTGAGCTCACTATATAGCCTATGCTGGTCTCAAATTCATAGCAACCCTCTTGCCTCAGCCTCCCAAGTGCTGGAATTACAGACATGCTCTACCACAGCGAGTGTGTCTCCATGACTTTGACACATTCTACCCAGCTGACTGACCGGCTTTCCCTAGCCCTAATCTCCTAGCTCATTACTGGGGGTAGAACCCAGGGTCTTCACTGAACAGTATGCCTAACCCTAGCCCCTTTTAATTATTTTTAAATTTTGACACAGGAGCTCACTGAAGTGCTAAATTGCCCAGGCTGGGCTGAATTTGATATCCTCCTACTTCAGCCTCCCCAAGTGCTGGGGTTACAGGCTGGCACCACTAATGTCCAGCAATTTTTTTTTTAAGAGATCAGACATTGCCAACTATTTTCAGCTACTCAGTTGTGGCTGGGGCCTCGTCAATCAGGGAGCACAGATTGCCTCAGACAAGAAGGCGTTGGGGGAGAGCCACAGTGACTCCAAGAAAGACCAATGACCAGCCCTCGGGCCCTGGGTCTTAGCTTTTAGGTGTAGGAGGGCACTGCAAGGCACCCTGCCCAGCGCTCCTGAGCCCCTGTCAGAGCGGTAACAGACCACGGGGACAAGGGACAGCCAAAGGGCTGCGCTCACAAACTACAGCAGCAGGGCTGCTGCACCGCCCCTCCCCTGCGTCCCTAAAGTGCTCCTGAGGTCGTCTGGATTTCCACATATCAGCAGGGAGCACTGTGGAGCCCTGGACCCTTCCTGCTCAGTCTGACTGTCTTATCTGCATGGCAGAGGGCCTGGAAACGAAAGGCATTTAACCGCAAGGTGCCCAGTCCTTAGCATGGCTGTAACACCAAGCACTTAGTTGTCTGAGTAGCCAACTTCCTGATAGTTACTGCCTGTAGCACCTGTGCCTTACAGGTAAGGCCAGTGCCAGCTGCCACCTGAATTCCACACCTGTTGCTGCAGTGAGCAAACTACTGCAGACTCAAGAAAGACAGGTCTTCCTGCAAAAGATGCACGGTGGACGCAAGGGCTTGTTATTCAAGGTGTGCACCCAGGTCTCCTGGAGCTCGCTGGCGATGTAGAATCTCAGACTCCCTCCTCCACCCAACTGAATGAGTCATCCCAGCATTTTACCAAGGTTGCAAAGGTCTTCTGATTCCTAAGCACTCTAGGCCTTGTTTGGAGACTGGTGAGCCATGTCTCAGACAGGAACGACTCCTCCTCAATTGTTACAAAGAAGTAGATGCTGCTTTGATGGATAAAATACTAATTCATTTTAAGAGCTTTTTGAACTATCTTTTCTTAGTCAATTCTACTCGTTAGTACATTGAATTCCATGAAAAAGTGTAATGTTTTCCAGGAGTTTGGGACTTCCCCAGTGGTCTGAGGGTTTCTGGAGTGACTTCATTAAGAAAGATATTAGTCTGCATTTTCCATATTAGTCTGTATTTTCAAAAGATTTAAGTCTTTGTGGAGAGTTAAACACTACCCTTGACATTATCGTCTTAATTTTCAGAGAAATAAGGTCTTTGAGGGAAGTGTTTGTGCCTAGATTGTGGTTATAATGCTCATGTAGCATGATTTAGAGGGGTACAAAGATCAGGGGCAGGAAGGATAAAAGAGCTAACAAAGAAGAAACTGCCTATAATGTTCCTATTTTCAATCTTGTAAGTTTTCAGTGTGCATGTGGTCATATCCCTAATTGTAGGCATCCCTGACAACAGATTTTTTTCCATGTAGATCTACATATTTTTATATCATAACTTTTTCAAGGTCACAACACTTAAAGAATTTAGGTAAACTTGAGATAAGACTTTCAATTTGCTGTATGAAAAACTCTTAAATCACAATAAAAATATAGAACACTTCAGGTCATTACATTAATGTAACAAAGGTTAAAAAAACTGGAAGAAATATTCTATGGAAGCCAGGCGTGATGGCTCACGCCTGTAATCCCAGCACTTGGGAGGCTGAGACAGGTGGATCGTTGTGAGTTCAAGACCAGCCTGGGCTACAAAGTGAGCTCAAGGCCAGCCTGAACGGCATAGTGAGACCCTGTCTCAAAAACAGGGTTGGGGATCTAGCTCAGTGGTCTAAGTGCCTGCCCGGCAAGCGCAAGGTCGTGAGTTCAATCTCCGGTGCCGCAAAAAAAAAAAAAAAAGAAATATTCTATGGAAGAATATTTGTTATCTTCTCTTAATTTTCTTCCTTTATGTATATTTTTTACATAAGTACGTATAATACATGTCTATAATTTCCAAATACGTAAATATTCATATATTAGGAGTATGCTCAAAAATATTTTATCTCTAGGATGCACAATTAAAACCTTTTAGAGTTTGGTGAATGGGATTAATGCCTCTTGCTGGCTTTTGTCAATGAATGGAAGAGAAAAGTCCCCTTCTTGCCAGAACCAGTGTCCTGCCACCAACATTTTCTCAACCTGAGTCATGCTTGGTAACATTTGAGCTTGTTCATGTAACACCAGATTTGGAAAGAAGCAGCAGGAAATGTACATTTCATGAGTAGTAGAACAACTTTAGCTCGTGTTCTTCCCTGCTCTAGACTGAGATCCAAATCTGAAAAATCCTGAAATTCAGTTTCAGCAGATTTTTTTTTTTTTGCATGTTGCTCAGGAAGCAAACAGTACACCTGACTTGGCAACACGATTTTCCAGGCAAAGAGCAAGACTCAAGAGGCTGACATAGTAAGGCCTTGTCTGAAAACTGAAAAATGAAAACGGCTGAGGAGGTTGCTTAGGGTGAAGGTCCTATGCTCAATCCCCAGCACTGGAAAAAAGAAAAAAAAGTGAAACGTACTTTAGGAGAGACCTGAGACACAGCTGAGGCGGCAGGCCACCTTCCCATGGGCCTAGCCCTAAACTTTGGTCAACTGGGGGTGACCTTTTGCTTCCGCCCATGTGAAAAGCACCTTGGCTAGGTAAGTGCAGAAGCCACTGACTTCCCAGGCCTGTGCAGAGGGCACAGCTGGTCCTCATTTAAGGGGCTGCTCACTGAACCCTTCCATGTGATTAGAATCAAGCTGGGCTGATGGGCTCAGGATGTGAAGTGTGCTTTCCTTGTGTGCTGATATAAACAGCCTGACCTAGCAAGGGACAGAAACATTTAGACTTCATGGGCCGAAGAAAGCAAATAAAATGCTGAAGCAGAAGACACATCATGGAGAGGGAGCAGGAAAGAAAGCTAGAGCTAAGAGAGAGAAGGGTTAGCGCATCCGCCAAGAAAAGGCTTTCCCCGGCCCACAAAGTGTTTCCGGGTGCGTCCGCATTAGAAAGATGAACTTGTGCTAAATTCGGTTTCTCTCAGGGGCAGCTGGGAGCTCTCAGGAGACCTGAGACACTTTCTTGAAAATAAATCAGTACATCTGAGGACACAATGGAGGAGAAAAGCAGATACCTGGGCAGCCTACATGTGAGGGAAGAAACTCCGCATGCACAGACAGAACTTTCTGGAGTTATTATTTGGGGAAGAATAGAATAACTTTAAAAAATATAAAAAGATCAACACTGTCTCGGTTACTTTTAAGACAAAATACCCAACGCCCAAAGTGAAGCAAGGAAAGGTTTTACTTTACAGTTTTTTGGAGGTTTCATCCATACTCAGCTGATTCCAAGGTAGAGTGACGTGGCTGAGGGGCCGCCGTTCATTGTAATCGTCAGCAACAAGAGCGAACAGGGCAAAAAAGGGGAAGCGCGCCTTCTTGCCTCCCTTATATAGTATGCTTGCTGGCTCCGCCCCTGGGCGGGTGCAGCACTCACACCACCAATCCCAGCTCGAGAGACAACGAACCAATCACAAACACTAGACTCAGCCCCCTGAAAGACTGCCGGCCACCTAGACACAAACTATAATAAACAGCCTTATCTTTGTGTGAATCTCGGACTTCAGATTAAATCCAGCTTCTGTGATATTCTTCCCAGGAAACTGAACAACTGAAGAGCAGAGAACATATGGGCTGGGTACACAGTGATGACTAAGTTCTCCGCGTAGGTTCACATCCGTTAAGACTGTGGGCAGCCCAGGCAGAGCGGTGGCACAAAAGCGCGTTTCTCTTGGAGGTATAGAATGGGCTCTAGCAGTGGCGATGCTCCACAATACTGACTTGATCATGTCACCCTTCAATAATTTTCAGTGGCTGCCAGTTACCTAGTAAATAAAGTACAAATGTCAAAGTTTGGAACTCAGTGACTGCGAACATCATGAGAGGCAGGACAGCAGAATGGTTGTTGGGTCAATGCGAGCTGAGTTGGAAACTGCTAGTCCTTAACGCATAACCCTGGATGGGTCACTGAACTGTGCTCACTTGGATGCTCAGAGCCCCTTTCCTCACCGAATGTGATGCACTCAGCTCAGTAAATGGGCAAGGCACAATGGTCGAAGTAGCTATTGTTGGACACAAGCCTTCCCAGCCCAACTCCCTCTAGCTCCAGAGTCTGGCTGCAGTCTATGCTCTCATGCAAAGAAATATGCACTAGTCTGTCTGCAGACTATTCCGGCCTCCACACCCTTGCTCGTATTTTCCTACTAAATCCTTCCTGTCCGAACTCTGCCCTTCCTCCCAGGTTTAAATGCTCCCTCTTTCTTGCAACTCTGCAGGGGAGGATTCTGGTTAGATTTACTCAGGTTTTCTCCCCATGAATGAAAACCCTTGAATATAGCTGATGCTCAAAATGTTGAATATACATGAATGAAGGCATGAAAACTCATGACTGAGTTTACCAAAAGGCACCAGTGGGACCCACGCGGGGAAACAGAGGAGGGAGGATTGCAGGTTTTGAGGGCGTCTGGGTCTAATTTCACGGCTGCCAATGGGTCCAAATGAAAGGCCAGGGCCTTGATTTTCTCATCGGTGAAGTGAGACGAGGGAGGGCAACCGTTTTCAAACAGTGTAATACCTCAGGAGATCTGTGAAATGCTTTTCTATGTACAGCTCCTTGGTGACAGCCTCCTGAAAGCTAACGTGTTCTTTACCTCTCACATCCCAAAACAAAAGAGGCCAGACGAACCCCTCTGGAACCTGGGCTTTGATTCTGAGTTCGCAGCTAGAGCTTTTAGAGAGAAAGCCTTGGAAAAGTGGTAAAAGTTCCTGTGGACCCACAGCCTAATGCTCCAAGGTCCTCAGGGCCCATCCAAGCCAGTAGCCACTGAATGGTGCCTTCATATAAACTGGATAGAAAAACAAGCATCTTGTCCCCTGAGCTAGCATGCATGGAGTGGCAGGCAGGGTACAGCCTGGAAATCGGCCCCTACTACTTCTGTCATTTGAACTCCCCGACATGGCACATGTGCACACACACATACATACACACATACATGTTATGAAGAGACTGTAATTGGGAATTTAACATAGGTTTTACAATGAAGTATGTAAGAAGATGGGACTAGACACGGTTTCTCTGTCTCCTAAGACCAGAACAATTCAGCAAAGTAAGGGACTGAAGATGTCCTATTTTCCTTCAGGAAAAACTTACATGATATGGTACCACATCTTGCTCATTACAAAAGAAAAAGACGACCCATATCTGAAGGTGATTAATTGTCTTTATTGGAGGAAAACAAGAATTCATCAATCTCACCATTATGATAGAAACCTTGATATGTATACATGATTGTCAAGGCAGAGAATCATTTGCTACATAGACCCATGAACAATTTTGCAGTGCTGCAAACCTATGGGGGTTAAACTTCTTGCAGAGTTTATTACATGCATGGAATAAATGCACAGTTTCTCTTCTTTTGGACAAGCATTTTTTTTTAATGGAAAAATTGAACCAATTGCAAGCCTGGTAATAGTAGACATGGGGACGTTCTTGGATTCAACATTGTAAGCTTCTGGAAAACATGCTTACAGTGGGGCAGGGGGTTGTCGAAAGAAGGGCAAGAAGATTATGTATAGCTGCAAAAGCCAATTTGGAAAATGTCCCAATGTTGATTCTGGGTAGAATGTACCTTTGATGTCTTCTCCCCTGAGTGTGGGACTAAGGTAAATGTTCTCTGAAACATACCACCCTGTCTTTCAAGATGAAAACACTGCTGCAATGTTGCAGCTTTTCTGTTGACATTTGTTTTATTGTTGTTGCTTTTTTTTTGGTATCTGGAATCAAACTCAGGACCTTGCGCTTGCCAGGCAGGTGCTGTGCTGCTGAGCTATAGCCCTGGCACTACTGACATTTGGACATGTTAATCTTATGTTATCCCAGAACAGCCAAGCACCCTGGAAAGAGTAGCAGGCTTCAGTGCTGCAAGACAAACATCAGAACTGATCCTCTCCTTCCTTGTCACAGCCTGGCTGCCAACTCTGCCCCAAGGTCCTGTCTCCCAAAATAGGGTTTGTGGGGAGCTAGGAATCCTAATCTGTCCAAACTAAGATTTTCTCTTAAGAAGCAGCTTAACTAGCATTTGAGGTTTTTGCATCCCTAGTGCTATCTCTACGACTAAAGCCTCAAATCCTTCTCTTGTTTTTTTTTTTTCCTGTTCATATGAAAATAAAACCACCTGTAAGTAAAATAATACAGCAAATCATCAGATGACATAATGATCACATGAGAAGTTCCCCGGAGACAAAAAGGTTAAAAACAGGTGAATGCAGAAGCGACCTTAGTACAAAGGGCGAATGCCACAGTTTGTCCCTTTGGTGTAGAAAGATACAGACACCGAAAAGCCATTCCACAGTTTGCTTTGTCCACAAAACCAGACTTGGCAGTCACATGCTGGGTGCTCGGCTTCCAAATGCACAGCCATTAGGTTTGCAGAAGCAAAGGCCCCAAAGCCACAAGGTTAGCTGCTCCCACTGGAGGTGGCAGGGAAATCTGGAAGGGGGAAATCCTTTGGGAAGAGTCTGGAGGTGTGGCCGCTGCTGGAGCAGGAAGCAGGCCAGGCGACAGCCAGCATGCAGGGCAGACTTCGCAGCAGGGCCAGTTCCTGTGCACGCGCCCGGGTTGCAGACCATGATGCACTGGGACCACGGAGAAGGGACCTGGTGAGGGGACATGGGCTTTTGTCTTCCTGCTCCTCCTCTTCCTTACACATTCCTGCCACCCAAGAGGTTTTCAAGCTAACTCATCTGCACACGAGTGTCCTTGGAGCTCTCAGGAAGTGAATCCCTGTTTTACAAATCTGTTTTCCTAGGTCAGCTTTTATATCTTGACATTTTCAGTTCTGAAAAATGAAAGGATTGGAACACCTTGGACAAGGGTCAAGTGTGCTTGCGCCCCAGCATAGGACCAGCCACCCCGCAGAAAAGTGGTGGATTACACACAGTTATATACATAGTTTTTTCTTTTGGAAACAAACTGAACAGTGTTTGGTCTGGAATGTGTTTCAGGACAAGGCAAACCCTGCGGAGGAGTGAGAGGAGGCAGACCGCAGGACATGCGAGGGGCTCCTGCACTGGTAGACAGGGAGGACCTTCTTGTCAATTGCAGGTGGGACTCTGCAGACCTGGGAGACTGTCAGTCTGACTTTTGTCATAGAAAATGGGAGAAGCCGCCCTTTGCCAGCCCTCGCCTTCCTTCCTTGTTGCCACAGGAGCCGCATCAGCGGTGCGTGGGTATTACGTGAAGGAGAGCACACTGTAGGCTGCAGCAGGTCCTAGCCTGGGGCCTCTGTCCTTGGCTCTGCCTCGGTGGCTCCACTGTGGCTTCCCCAGGTGAAGATCACTTCGGACCCAGGATATGAGCGGGCAAAGCATACCTAGAGCTCTAAAACCCTTGCCCAGCTCAACTGGTATATGGTCTTTTCTTTCTTTTTAAAGCTGCTCATAAAATGTGAGAGCCCGTGGGTTAATTGAGCTACGTGTCATTCCACCAGGGAGTCAATCCTGATTCACCAGAGGACCCACGAGGCTCCCTCTCCCTTGGCCTTTGCTCCAGAGGGGAGTTTCCTCCCACACCGATAGGCTACCTGGGCCACACAGGACACTATGGGGAACAAATGAACAGCATGAGGCTATACTGGGTAGGTAAACTGCGTCTGGGCCCGAATTCCTTTTATGGCACGCACAGCTAATGTTTTTTAAAAGCCAAACCTCTGCCTGTTCAGCCACAGTGGCTTCAGAAAGAAGCCCTAGGCCTCACTGGCCAGGTCCCGTGGACCCTATGCTAAGAACGAGTTAGACAGTGGGACCCTCTCAATGTCACAAGTTCCTGTGTCCCAGGGGCTGCTCCTTGTTCTGCAGTGGAGATTTTAGAAACAAGGACCAAAGCCACAAGCCACGCCTACTTTTTTCCTTTTTTTTTTGCATGCTAGCTGCATAGTTGTTTCTTTCAAGAGGAGATTTGAAAGGGGCGGGTTATCCTCTCTATTCTCCAAGGGGGCCAGGTGCTGTGGGGAGTGGTGGCCTCCTCTTTCCTCTGGGGTTTTGTGCCCGTCGCATAGGCATGCCCTGTGCTTCCCGGCTCCAGCCACCCCCCTCCCACCTGTCTGAGGCTCCGGACCCCAGTGGCTGCTAGAAAGCAGGGCTGTGGGGAGGAGGGAGCAGCCCAATCGCAGGGGTCCCCTGGGTAGGAGTGACAAGTGGCAGGCCTGTTGGGGCCTAGGTGTGGGTGCCACTCACTGTTGGTTCAGATGAATACTAGCTGCTTTTCCCGCCTCACTTAGGAACTGAAGATCAGGGCATAAGGGAGGAACAGACAGGCAGCAGAGGGAAAGCCCGTTCTAGTATCTCCATGAGGACAAAAGAACGCACTTGCTCTGAGAAGATGCAAAGACCAAGGGGGAGAAGGGTAAGGAAAGAAGCCCAAGAGGCAGCCTGGGTGCCACCCTTGCCTTCAGTCAGACACACTGGGGGCATGGAGGAGATGCTCAGCTAATACTGGTGGAATCTGGCACCAGCCAGTGGCCCAGGACTTGGCCTCTCCATTTATCAGGTCTAAAGGAAAGGTCCCGTTCTGTGTTCTTTTCCCATTTTGTAATGAGACACAAATAACACCAATTGCTGTTGGAAGGGAGCCTTTCCCCTTTCCTCCTGAAGGCCAGCAGGCCTAGTAGATGCCTCTGAGGGAACACTCTTACTGTTTCACTTTTCAGGCACAAGACACTTTCAAATGAAATGCATATAGTGTGCACCTCCCATGTCAGCTCCAGACAATATTTCCACCACCAATAATAGAATTTGGCTTAAACATTGTTTTCTAACTGCAAATGGCTGCATATACCACATGGCACAAAGATCTCCTAGTGACTCATGTTCACCTCAGAAGTACCATACTCAAGTAAGTTATTATCCCTTGTAACCTTCTATTTAACTTTTTCCTTATACTGCATGACTCTGCATGTTTCCATGACACTAATTGGTAAGCAACATACTCATAAACCTAGACAGACTCCTCAGTTTTCTCAAATATGCTTACAACACTTATGTGATTGTCTACCTTAAGGGAAGAGGCTGATATCTCCAATGTAGGTGACACTTGCTTCTTCTCTTGGCCTGTTGTCATTTCATAAGACGTTTCCAGGCTTTTTGCAGAATTGAAAGAAGCACAGCTTGAATTCTCACCCTGTTTACTAGTGTGACAGAAGCCAAGTAGGATTCTGTCTGTGAGGCGGGCGGGGACAGGAACCAACTGCCTGTATTTCCAGCTGTTCTTACACCTCCTATGCCCATGTCCTTAGTGAGGAGGGCTGGGCTGTGAGCCTGGTAACACTCTGTGTGTGTGTGTGTGTGTGTGTGTGTGTGTGTGTGTATGTGTGGTGGACAGGGTGGCATCACTGAACATAGGCAAAGTGTAGAAGTGACAAAGTCCTGCCCAAGAGGACCATCCACACCTGGTCATCTGCAGGAGAGCAGCATGGGGGCAGCAGCCGGGGCAGTCACTGGGCCAGCAGCGACCCCAGGAGCACAGTGGTAAGAGGCTACGGAGCTGAGCCCAAGCACATGGGACGGGTATGAGGGGCACTGGGCTCCACTACCTGGCTCCATGGGACAGCCTCCCTCTAGGCTGGCCCGGGGCTGCACGCTGCCCTCGCTCTGTCCTGTACACCTAGCCTTCACGTGGTTTTCCTGTGCTCACCTGATTTTCCTGGGTCAGTCCTAGTTTTAGCAGAAGTCACCCTACGTCCTGGAAAGTCCTCCAGTGCCAGGTCAACTGGGTTAACGGTGACCCTACAACCATAGGCCTTTGCTTTGGATCCCCCACGACAGTGGCTTCATGCACCGGTGGAGCCGTCCGAGTCTGTTTCTGCAGTGGCCAGTGTTCCCTTCACTTGGCGGTCACCTCTTCTCGTCACCCCAGAGAAATGGTTTCTTCTTCGAGGCTGGGTAAAAATGTGCAGAAGTGTGTGTGTGTGTGTGTGTGTGTGTGTGTGTTGTGGTCATTTTAAATATAAGATTAGAAATGTGTTTTAGAAAAACAGAGATTCATTTTAAAACTGCATAGCTGAGATTAGAGTTTCATCTGTTATCCCTCATGAGAAGCGAGGGCTGCGTGCAGGGTCGCTTTACACACACGGCAGCCTGTCCCTTGAGGAAGGGACACTCTTGAATCCTGCCTTTGTGGGTGTTGCGTTCACAGAGCATGGTTCACTGTGAAGTCTGGCCATGGGTCTTGGGGAGCAGGCTTCTTCTTCATCTTGCTGTGGTTGACGTAGGGCTCGCTGAAGCAGCTACGGGGGGGGGGTTTTCTGCACACTCCCCCCAGAGCAGTCAGGACACCTTCATTCAGAGCTGACCCTCCCGAGGAAGGGGAGAGAAAGGGAAGGAACAGAAGCGAAGTTCACTCTTAGCCTGGGAGACAGATTCTTGATCTGCTTATTAGAATTTTTAAAAATACGTTTAAATTCTCCTTGAAGGAAAAAAAAAATCTCTTAAAGGTTAACACAAAACTACTATTGAAGAGCAAACAATATAGGTTATGCAACTGAGATACAGAGCAAAAGGACATACTTCTTCAAAGGATAAACTGATAGTGCACAATATTTACCAATATTTAAATAATCCAGTTGAAACCTTTTTTTTTTTTTTTCATGAAAAAATACACCCTAGATGGCTGTCTACACTGAGAAGAGTGGAAACGACAGAACTGGGGGGAGGGGAGAGGAACAAGAAGGTCCATTCAGTTAGAGCTTTGCAAGATTCATATTTACAGCACCAGATCCTATTGATTCAGCTCCCCTTGAGTTCAGTACAGTCTGTGAGAAATGAACACTTCAGAATTGCAGTATAAAATATGGCCATAAAAAACTTGTCTTCCAGTCCTATGCAGAAAGGTGCACCATGCAGGCAGGGGTGGGGTCTCGCTGGACACACCGGCCTGGTGGCCCCAGGGCTCCCCTTCCCTGGACCCGCTCTCTGGGTCCCACCTCCAGAGCCGGGTCACTTGCTTCCAGTGTGCACTGTCGTCACAGTGGTGGGCCTGGGTCTCCGCTCAGCTCCGACTCCTGAGACCCCTGACGAAGAGGAAACAAAACTACAGAGCGTGGAAGGTGCCAGGCCTGCAGGAGGACAGAGGGTACATGGGGTTCAGAGTGCCAGAAGCAGATTGGTGCTCTCCCTTCCTACTTTGGGGGCCAGATGGGCTAGGTTTGTGGGGGACCAAGCTTTTATGTATTTGAATTTATTTGTTTTGGTGGTACTCAGAACTAAACCCAAGGGTCTTGTGCATACTTGGCTCACACTCTAGCAAGTGACACCTCTGACTCTAGACAACATTTGCACTCCTGACAGGAAAACCTTTTGCTATGTGTTTCAGATGCTTTGCTCTTCAACCCAATTCGCCTCTCTATTCTTCAGTATAACTGCTTTGGAAACATGTTTCAGCCTCCATGATATGGCAGGCCCTGTTTATTGAGCACTTATTATGTTCTGGGTACTGGGCTAGGCAGAGAATACATGCTGGCTTTTTAAGAACTGTTCACTTTTGCAACAGCTCCATGAAGGAGGTATTTTAAGAATGAGCAGTGCGTAATCTGTACTCCTGGCAAGAAGCATCTTCTGACACAGAGCAACTTGAAATGAGGTCATTCACTTGTTCCTGTGTGAACTCAGCAGCCCCTTGACCTACAAAAATTCCTCTTGGGCTGCACTAGAGCCTCACCAGACAGAGGTGTCACCTGAGAAGGCCACAGTGTAGGACGCACTGGCGGCCATTCGACTCTGATGGGGTATGTGCCCTGAGAGCTCTGTACACTGGGACACGGGGGAATCCATAAAATCAACTATTGGGTGGGCTTCATTGGTGTATGACTTTAAAGCTCAATGAAGTACGGGCATGGTAGCATATGCCTGTAATCCTAGCCCTCTGGGAGGCTAAGGCAGGAGCGTTGTAAGTTCAAGCCTGGCCTGGGAAACTTATCAAAATAAAAAGGGCTCAATTCCTCTACCTCCAAAAACAACAACAGAGAG
>RJWT010015280.1:0-20538 GCA_004365215.1 Cuniculus paca | reverse complement strand
TGAGCTTGGGAATTGCAACCACCTCTCCAGCCAAGTCCACTTGCTCCCTCTGAGAAGTGGGACCCCCAAGCCAGAGGTTTCTGAAGCCGTGACCCCCGGCACGGGACTGGCCGTGGAGAGTATGAGGGGCAGGTCAGGAGCACTTACCTGGGCCCCAAGGGAGTCCCTGATGCCTGGGGCTAGGCTTGCCACCAACAAGACCAGGAGGCCAGGCAGGTGGGCATTCAGCACCATGGTCGTTCAGAGCTGAGTGCAGTTTGCTGAGTGCTGGGGCAGGAAGCTGTGAAAAACCAAGTTGGAGGGGCGGAGGTGAAGAAACCACAAAGGAAAGCCAGATTGTCAGTGGACCCTCAGCAGACAAGGTCCCTCATGCTTTCAAGCTTTTGTGTCTACCTATCTGCCTTTTTGTCTTTCTTTCTTTCTTTTTTTTTTTTTTGAGCCCTCTACCAACCCACTTTTTCTTTATTCAACAGTGATTCTAGGCCACTCTGTTCTGGGCAATTCTAGGTATGCAGAAATGGATCTGCCCTTAAAGAGACAGGGGAGACAAATTCTAAGTGGGCGCTCTTACTGCTTCTGTGAAGCGCACTCAGCTCAAGGGCCACTTCCTTCAAAAAGGCTTCCCTGCTCCCCAAGTCTGGCGTAACCATCTGTGGCCCTGTGAGGCCCTAATGTGCCCAAGCCTGCTTGGCATCTGCCTTCCACCTACAGGAGAGGTGTTTGATTTGCCTTTGTCCTCGGCATCCAGGGCAGAGCTACATGGGAGCGGGTAAGCTAGGTATTTACTGACTGAACGACTGTAGCTACTGCCCCCGGTTCCTGATTCCTGTCACCATCTGAGCGCTCTCACTAGAGCTGAGGAGGAAGAAAGAGAACAGGTAGGGTGGAGGAAAACAATGGTGAAGTAAAGCAGCAAAATACAGTCTCTGGGATACAGAAAAAAAAAAGTCTCTGGGATCTGAGGCAGTTAAAAAACAACTTAGTGAAGAAAAAAAAACAAAAACACAAAGCTCATCTTTGGGAAGCAAAAAAGTACCACGAGGAAAACTAGAAACTGAACACAAAGCAGTTTAAAGAATAAAGCAGTCTGAGCCGGGCGTGGTGGCTCATGCCTGTAATCCCAGCACTCGGGAGGCTGAGACAGGTGGATCGTTGTGAGTTCGAGACCAGCCTGGGCTACAAAGTGAGTTCAAGGCCAACCTGAACAGCATAGTGAGACCCTGTCTCAAAAACACCAGGGCCGGGGATCTAGCTCAGCGGTCTAAGTGCCTGCCTGGCAAGAACAAGGTCGTGAGTTCAATTCCCGGTGCCGCAAAAAAAAAAAAAAAAAAAAAGAATAAAGCACTCTGGATCACTAACCCCAGCTCCCAGGGAGTGGGACCTGTCTTCAGTAATACAGTGAAAGACTGGAGAGGGTCAGTAGCTCCAGGGAGAAACAACAGAGCCAGCTGGCAGCACTGGCCACAAGAAAAGTCCCTGGTTATTATAAACTGCAAATTGAACATGGGGTTTTTACTCTGAAAGGGACTCCCATGTGGTGAGCTAGTGTTGAAGAAATGCACTGCACAGCCCACCAGATTTGACACTGTTTAATCAGGAGTGGTTTTAGGAAGGGGTTAATTGCTTTAAGACGGGCAACACTTCAGGGGTTCTGGAGTCACCACACCCCAGTGACTGGGTAGGAGACAGTTGCGGAGAGGGCATGGGCTAGACGTAGACCCTCTTGAGAAGGTGAAGCTCGGGCCAGAAATGACATAGGGCTCCTGCTCTGTGGTGAGCAGCCAGTCTGGTAGTGTGTGGTTTTCAGAGATAGCTGGGTCGAAAGGTGCTGACATTAAGCCCAGCAGAATGCTTGACACCCTACCCCCTCATTCCTGCCCACTGCCCACATCCAGCGCAGAACTCAGAGGCCTCTTTGCTTTTCCCACCTGCCAGTACGATCAGGGAAGCACCTGGGCTAAGGAAGGTGTCACAGCCTGAGCTGTTTGACAAAGAGCCCTCCAGAGCAGGGGGACACCTCACAAACCCACAGGCCATAAAGCTCGGTGGAGAAAGTGGTGACGTGACACACACAGAGGGACAGGGGAGCTGGGAGCTGCCAGAGGAAACACAGCCCTAGGGCAGGGCAGAGCGAGCATTCACGCACAGAAAATGAGCATGGAGACAAAACAGGACTCGGCACTGACTTGCTATCCTCTCCGGTATCCCGTGGATTCCCATCCTACAGACCCCGGAAAGAAAGCACTCATTCAAAAACAGAGGAATTCCTTTTTTTTTCATTGGTTTTCTAGGGCCTTTTCTTTTTTTCTTTTCTTTTGTCCTTTTTTTCTTATTCGTTTTTACTTTTATCTAGAATTAAATCTAGATTTAATAGAATTGTTAGTTTTTTGTTATTCCTTAATAGGATCCTTTCTTGCTTTTTTGTCTTTCCTTCTTTTTCTTTATTTTTCAAGTTTTACTTCCATTTTCCCCTTCCCCATGCCTTCCATTTTATCAGCATTGCTATTAAGCTTTATTAGTCTAGATATTTAGTTGAATATTCTGTCATTGTTGAATTCTTTTCTATTGTTAATGGTGGTATGGTTGTTCTTTGTAGTAGCTATTTACTAGTCATCCATATTTTGTTTGTCTTTGTATTATTGCAGACCTTTTATTATTTTTTCTAAGATGGTCTCACCATGTGGTTCAGACTGGCCTTGAACTCACTATGGAGTCCAGGCTGGCCTTGAACTTGCAGAGATCATCCTGCCTCAGCCTCCCATGTGCTAGGATTATAGGTCTATACCACCACTCCTGGCTAGTTATCAAAAGTTGTCTTTTGATAAGGGTGGTACAGTAGCAGATTTTATTGGTTCTTATGGTATGTCAATATCCAGTTTGGCTTTGGCTATTAATGTTGCTATTGCCAAGGTGGCATAATTGTTGCTATTAACTGTTTTGTTTTTTTTTTGTTGTTTTGTTTTTGCTACTGGGTAGCACAATACCATGATATTGAACTCATGACTTCACACTTGCCAGGCTATTAACTGTTTTTTACTATATCCCAATACCTGGTTTGTCTCTATGTCATCAACAATACTGCAGTTTGTTTCTGGAAAACTGGGTGCTGGGTCAATTATACTGCATGCATCCCTCCCCAGATTATCAAAGGTGGGCAAATCTTGAAACAGAGGCAAAGGCTTATAGTTGGCCACGCTGAGTGCATCACTGCAAAGCAGACACTAAAGACCTATCCATATTAGCAACAAGTCTTTTCTACTGTAATGGACCCTCCTCAGCTACATACACACACACACACACACACACACACAGAGGAACACACAAGGGTAACTAAACAGGCAACAAAATATCTCCCAAAGCTGAACTCCCCCTGATTTAGTTACTTTTCTCAATGCTGAGAC
Organism: Cuniculus paca; assembly: GCA_004365215.1. Taxonomy (NCBI): domain Eukaryota; kingdom Metazoa; phylum Chordata; class Mammalia; order Rodentia; family Cuniculidae; genus Cuniculus; species Cuniculus paca. Next base: position 17,137 of record RJWT010015280.1, on the reverse strand, counting down.
AAAATAGCTGACAGTTAACCAGAAAGTTAGAGGAAAGCTTTCTTTTAGTTCAGGTTCCCACAGGTTTCAGCCCGTAGTCTCCTGGCTCCAAGGCCAGATAGCAAGGCAGAGGGGCATGGCAGAGGAGAAACAGTCCACGGCAGGGCAGGCAAAAGGCAACAAGTAGTAGCAGTCAACCTGCCTCTCTTTTATCCTATCCAGGCTACCAGCCTTTTGAGCAAGTGCTACCCAGAGCTATGCTAATTCCAATCAGTGCACTAATTTAGTACTATGCACCCTGAATCCAAGTATCACACCCCCTAGATCCAGCCAACTCCAAAAAGCCCCAATTATGAGTGCGTGAGGCTTTGGTAGGATGTTTAGGTACAAGCCATAACCCGCCCAAAGTTCATTCATGGGACATTAATGTAGAGAAAGTCAAGAGCCAAACAGCTGAATTATATAGTTATAAAAGAGGAAACAAAAATATAAAAAATGTGCTCAGTGAGCCCAAAGGTGATATAAATGATAGATTTAAAATGTTCAGTGGGCTTACAGAAGATACAAATGCAAAGCTAGTAGAGCTAAACAAAATGATACAAAACATGAATGACCAGCCTAGCAAAGAGAGTCCATGAAAAGCTTCCAAGCAAATCCAGAAGATAAAAAATTCTGTTGAAGGTATGCACATCAGAATTGGCCAGTGTGAGCTGCGCATGGTGGCATACTCCTGTAATTCCAGCACTTGGGAGGCTGAGGCAAGAGGATCGTTGCAAGTTCGAGAGCAGCCTGGGCTACAAAGTGAGCTCAAGGCCAGCCTGAACTATATAGTGAAACCCTGTCTAAAACAAAAACAAAACAAACAGACAGACAGACAGACAGACAGACAGACAAGGAGAGAAGTGGTCAGTGTGAGGATAGTGTGTCAGCACCAGAAGACAGAGCTAGTACAGGTGAATGCATACTCAGAAATACCTGAGAATGACATCATCTTAAAACAAAACAAAACAAAACAAAACAAAACAAAACAAAACAAAACAAAACAAAACAAAAACAGGGTCTTGTTCTGTAATTCAGGCTGGCCTTGAACTCACTATGTAGCCCAGGACAGCCTTGAATTTGGGGTGATCCTCTTGCCTCAGGCTCTTGAGTGCTGTGATTACAGGCTTGAGCCACCACACCTGGCAGAAATACCTTAAAAATGGGGCATCATGGAAAATGGATCTAACAGTTGCTAGGTGAAAGAAAGATTAAGATTTCGAAAAGTCATAAGATGGCATAAAGAAAATCCTGTTTACAAAAATAATGGCAGAAAACTTTTTAAGGGAACAGTTTAACATACAGATAAGCTGGGTTTATAGAACCCTGGACAGCCACCATCGGTAAAGAACTTTCCAAAAAAAACTTGGTCAAACACCCAGAGGTCCAACACAAGGAAATAACTTTTTTACTTTATTTTATTTTTTGCCTTTTTGAGGCAGCATCTCCCTATGTAATTCAGGTTGGCCTTGAGCTCACTGTGTAGTCTAGGCTGGCCTCAAACTTGTGGCAATCCTCCTGCCTCAGCCTCCAGAGTGCAGGGACTACAGACATGTGCCATCATACCTGGCCTTCAAGGAAACAATCTTAAAAGCAGCTAGAGAAAAGCAACAAACATTCATAAAGGTAAACCTATTAGAGTTACATCAGACTTCTCAACACAAAACTTAAAGGTCAGGAGAGCTTGCACACAAGTGTTTCAACCCCTAAAAGTAAACAACTTCCAATGGAGACTAATATATCTTGCAAAACTACCTTTCATAATTGATAGAGAAATAAGGTCTTTCCATGACAAAGAGCACCTAAAGAAATTCATGCTGAGGGCCAGGGATTTAGCTCAATGGCCCAAGCGCTTGCCTGGTAAGTACAAGGTCATGAGTTAAATCCCTTGTACCAAAAAAAAAAAAAAAAGTTTCATGCTAGGGATTTAGCTCAGCAGCATAAGCGCCTGCCTGGCAAGCACGAGTTCGATCCCCAGTACAAAAGGAAAAAAAAAAAAAGGTATACTGTATAGAAAAAAACACATTTCATAGAAAAGAAATTTGCAAACAAAATCAGAGGCTGAAAAACAGCATTTCATGCAGCAGGAGCCTGAAAACAAATGGAAGAAGTTATTCTATTTTCACTATGTACTTCAAGCCAAAACTGATGAGAAGGGTCAAAGAAGGTCACTATGCATTGGTTAAGGGAAAAAGTCAATTCAACAAGATAACAATTACAAACATATGCACGGAATAGGGGCTCAGCTTCATAAAATAAACACAGCTGGACATAAAAGATCAGATAACTGGGCCTGGTGGTGCACGCCTGTAAGCCCAGCACTGGAGAGTCTGAGGCAGAGGAGTGAGTTTGAGGCCAACCTGGGCTACATAGTCAGTTGAAGGCCAGGCTGACTACACAGTGAGACCCTGTCTCAAACCAAACCAAACCAAAACAAAACAACCAGATAAACATCAACACAATTATAGTGGGGGACCTCAGTATCACAAATAGGTCAACTAGAGAAAAAATCAAATAAATATGAGTTCAACCACACCTTCAACAAATGGATTTAATAGATACCTATAGTGTTCCACCAGCAACAACAGAATAGATTACACATTCTTCTGAGCAGCACATAAGACTTTCTCCAAAACAGACTCATAAAACAGGCTGAAATAACTAAAAAATCAAAATTATGCCACACATATTATCAGATCATAGTACAATGAAACTAGAAATCAATGGTAAAAGAAATCACAGAAACTATGGGAACATGGAGATTAAGCAATACACAGAGATTAAGCAATTTACTAGACTAATCAATGGCTTGTGGAATAAATCAAGGAAGAAATTAGTTCCTGGAATCAAGTAATAAGCCAGTACAACATACTACTGCATGTGGGACACAATGAAGACATATAAGCTAAGAAGCCTATTGCTGTGCATGCTCACATCAGAAAAACAGAGCAAGGGCCGGGGATATAGCTCAGCAGCACAAGCGCCTGCCCGGCAAGTGGAATGTCCTGAGTTCAAATGCTAGTATACAAAAAAAAAAAAAAGAAAGAAAGAAAGAAAGAAAGAAAGAAAGAAAGAAAAGAAAAAGAAAGAAAGAAAGAAAGAAAGAAAGAAAGAAAGAAAGAAAGAAAGAAAGAAAAAAGATAGAGCAAGTACAAATAACCTAATGGTGCACCTCAAGGTCCTAGAAAAACAAGAACAATCCAAGTCCAAAGCTAGTACAAGGAAGGAAGTTACAAAGATCAGAGTGCAAATTAAAGAAATTGAGATGAAAAATACAAAGAGTCAATGAGTTGGAGAGCTGGTTCTTCAAAAGAATAAAATAGCCAGGTGTGGTGGCGCACCCCTGTAATCCCAGCATTCGGGAGGCTGAGGCAGGAGGATCGTTGTGAGTTCAAGACCAGCCTGGGCTACAAAGTGAACTCAAGGCCAGTCTGAACGGCATAGTGAGACCCTGTCTCAAAAAGACAAGGGCCGGGGATTTAGCTCAGTGGCCTAAGCACCTGTCTGGCAAGTGCAGGGTCATGAGTTCGACCCCACGTGCTGCAAAATAAAATAAAATAAAATAGACAAACTGTTAGCCAGTTTTACTCAAAAAGTGGAAAGAAAAGACCCAAATCAATGCAATTAGAAGGGAAAAAGGCAAAATCACAAAGACACTACCAAAATCCAGAAGATTATTAACTGCTTTGAAAACCTGTACTCCAGTAAATTAAGAACCTAGAAGAAATGGGTAGATTCCTAGATGGCACGGGTATGGTGGAATATTCCTGTAATCCCAGCACTCCGGAGGCTGAGGCAGGAGGACTGCCATGAGTTTGAGGCCAGCCTGGGCTACAAAAGTGAGTTCAAGGCCAGCCTGAACTACACAGTGAAACTCTGTCTCAAAAAGATCCCCCCAAAAAAGTTAGCAATAATCCAGTAACAGGCAATGAAATTGAAGCAATAATAAAAAATGTACCAACTAAGAAAATCCCAGGACCCAACATATTCACCACTGAATTCTACAATAACTGTAGGGAAGATCTACTGCCAATTGTCCTAAGACTTTTTTTTTTAAGCAGGATATATTTATTGAGAGAAAGAAAGCTTCTGTTAGAGAGGCAGAAGGGGTCCCAGGTGGGTTGCCATCTCCTAAGACTAATGAAATTCAAAGGAAAGATTACTTTCAAACTCATTCCTGGAGTCTCAATTCCAAAACCAGACAATGATACAACTAAAAAAGGAATAATATAGACCAATTTCTTTAATGAATGTAGATGTAATATCCTCAACAAGACACTGGCAACCAGGGGTAGTAGCACATGCCTGTAATTCCAGCATTCAGGAAGCTGAGGCAGGAGGATTGCCATGACTTTGAGGCCAACCTGGGCTGCATAGTGAGTTCAAGGCCAGCCTGAACGACCTAGCAAGACAATGTCTAAAAAACAAAACAAACAATAGCAAAAAAGCACTGCCAAAAAGAATGGAACAAATCACTAAAAAGTTCATCAATCTTGACCAAGTAGGCTTCATCCCAAGGTTATAAGGATGGTTCAACATATTCAAATCAATAAGTGTAATACATCACAGAAACAGAAACAAGGACAAATATCACACAATCATCTCAAAAAACACAAAAATAATCTGAGAAAAAAATCTAACATCCAACAGGGCCTGGTGGCTCATGCCTGTAATCCCAGAACTCGGGAGGCTGAGACAGGCAGATTGTTGTGAGTTCGAGACCAGCCTGGGCTACAAAGTGAGCTCAAGGCCAGCCTGAACAGCATAGTGAGACCCTGTCTCAAAAGCAGGTCTGGGGATCTAACTCAGCGGTCTAAGCACCTGTCCAGCATGTGAGTTCAATCCCCGATGCCGCAAAAGAAAAAAATCCAACATCCATTCGTGATTTTAAAAAAACCTGAAGAAAATATTATCTCAAAAACCCATTTATGACATATTTACAGGCAACATCATTTTAAATGAGGAAAAGTCAGTAACAATACAAGGATGTCCACTATCACCACTCCTGTTCAATATAGTACTCAAAACTATTTATTATTTTTAGTACTCAAAACGTTAGACAGAGCAATCAGGCAAGAGAAAGAAATAAAAGAGATGTATAGCAAAAGAAGTCAAATTAGTCCATCCGCAAGAGTTGCCACAGTTCTAACAGTTTCAATATTGCTAAAAACTCCAAATCCCAAGTCTCCTCCAAGGTGTAAGGCAAACTCTTAGCTTCAAGATCCTGCATAAATGAAAAGTTAAACACTTCCAACATTCAATGGCAAGAGATAAACATTTTCATTCCAAAAGTTACAAACAGGGAAATACAAAGGATTCAGACCAAAGCAAGTCCAAAGTCCAGCAGGGCAAACATTAAATTCTATAGTTCTGACCAGGAAGAAAGCCCAGTCTAGGAACCAGCACCATGCGCCGGCCACAGCCGGACCAGGAACAGCCAGACCCCAGTTGCTCCCCATGAGTCAGCGCCATTCGCAGACTGAGGGGAGAGAGAATAAGGCCACACCAGTAAGCAAGCCCAGTCCGGGAACCAGTGCCATGTACGGGCAGCCACCAGATGGGGTACAGCCAGAACCCAGCCTCTTCTGGTGCCCAGGCTGGCAAACAGGAAGTACCATTCACCCCACCCCCGCCATCAGTGACGGCTTATCTGGAGAAACACAGGCTGTGATGATAGCTATGGAAGTGAAATGCAATTGGATGCCTGTGGTGCTTTGATGTTTCACTGACCTTGCAGGTCTAGGGCCCGTGGTCTGATCATCTGTTCAGAGGATAGCAGTGCGCAGGTTGGCATCTAGTGGGGGTCTCCTTCTGAGGGTGGTGGCCATTGTTGATTCCCTATGGTCTTGTTTTGAAGTCCTATATCATTTCCATTGTTTTGTTGGGTTGGGTTTTACTCTCTTTTGTTTTGTTTGATTATGTTAAATCCGATGGCAGGAGCAGCTATTTCAAAGATAGCAAGATATATTATGGTAGTAATTTTGGATTTACTATTGGCTTGTTTTGAAGTCCTTAACTGCATTCATTGTCTTGCTTTTATTGTTTCTATTCTAGTCTGTTCCGTTTGATTTTTACTATGTCTAAAGTTATCTGCAGCTATTTTGAAGCCATCAAAAGGCATTATGGTAACTATTATTGATTTTGTAATGTTTTGAAATCCTGTATCACTTACACTGATTTGTTTTGATTGGTTTTATTCTGTTTTATCCTCCTTAAAATAAAATTTTAAAAAAATCCTATAGTTCAATGTCCAGCTTCTGAAGCAATCTGTGGCAAATCGTGAGCTCCAAAGGGCTTGCGTGATTCTACCCCTATGGCACTTCTGGTGGCTACAGCTCCTGCAGTTTCTCTTAGGCTGGTTTTGCTCCCTCCTTGCAGTTTTCCTTAGACGACCTTCATTCCTGGATTTTCCAAACTTCTGGGCTTTTCACTGGACCTTTGGCTTCACACTCACAGCTTCACACACTGTATTCTCAGGGGCACACTGCCTGGCCTCCTAGGCCTTCTGAAGTCAGAGTGGAAGTTGCTTCAACCCCATGACTCTTGCATTCTGCATGCATCTAAAAGCAGCACCACATGGATGATGCCAAGGGTTTTGTTTTGTTTTGTTTTGTTTTGTTTTGTTTTGTTTTGTTTTTAGATGCCAAGGTTTGCTGCCAGCTAGGGCAGCAGCCATTCTTTCCTCTCTCTTGTCTGTAGGGGTTGAGTGCCCAGATTGCTGGGTACTCTGAATCCAATTCAGAGGAACAAATTTTCTATGTCATCACCATTCTGGAACATGGTGCTCTGCAGCTTTTCCCTCAAAGTAGTATTTCACTTTCGAAGTTTTGAGGCCATAAAGGGTAGAGACTTGTGGCTTTTTAAAATCTTTTTTTTTTTTTTTACAGCACTTGGGGTTGAACTCATGACCTTACACTTGCCAAGCAGGCGCTCAGGCCACTGAGCTAGATCCCCAGGGTTTCACTATGCTGTTCAGGCTGACCTTGAGCTCACTTTGTAGCCCAGGCTGGTCTCGAACTCGAAGCGATCCTCCTGTCTCAGCCTCCTGAGTGCTGGGATTACAGGTGTGAGCCACCATGCTCAGCTGACTTGTGGCTTTTTGTGATGCTTCATGCCATCTTTTCTATTCTTCTGTTCCTTCTAAGCAATCAGTATTTCCTCAGCTCTATCTTTGCAGTCCACAGCTTTACTAGAGCTTCTTCTCTCAGAAAACTCACATTTTAAATCACCCTGCTGGACTCTTTGCTATTGATCCTCACCATAGATCTGGCCAAAAGCCCCCAACAATAGCCATGCCACCGCCTCAACATTAGACCACCTTGAAATTTCTTCTGCCAAATTAGTCTGCCAACTTTAATCTTAGTCTCAGGCAAAGTTTCTGGACACAAGAAAAATGCAGATAAACTTTTTGCCAAACCACAGCACACATCATCTGGAGTGCAGCACCCAATGCGGTCCTTCCCAGCAGAAACCTTCCAAGCCTGTTTTTTTTTTTTTTTTTTTTTGTGGCACCGGGGATTGAACTCATGACCTTGCGCTTGCCAGGCAGGCGCTTAGACCGCTGAACTAGATCCCCAGCCCTGTTTTTGAGACAGGGTCTCACTATGCCATTCAGGCTGGCCTTGAGCTCACTTTGTAGCCCAGGCTGGTCTCGAACTCACAACGATCCGCCTGTCTCAGCCTCCCGAGCGCTGGGATTACAGGCATGAGCCACCATGCCCGGCTCCAAGCCTGGTCTTTGCCAGCAGAATTTGTATCAGCCTTCTGGTCTTCTGAGCTCTGACCAGAATCTCCCATGCAGAACAGCCTAAGGCATTCCAGTGCTACTCTTTCAGGCAACATCTTTGAACCTTTCCAAACTCTTCCCATAAGCCATTCCCAAAGACTCTTGAACCACATGGTCAGGTAGTCACAGCAACGACTCCACTCCTCTGATACCAAATTCTGTCTTGGTTACTTTTCTTTGATTGCTGAGATAAAATACCCAACACCCAAAATTAAGGAAGGGAAGGTTTATTTAGCTCACAGTTTGTGGAGGTTTCAGTCCCTAATCAGCAGATTCCAGGTGGAGAAAGACAGCAAAAGCTGCATGAGCCAAAAGTGAGGAGAACAAGCCTCTTCTCCTCACTTATATTGTAAACAAACTACCCCTCCCCAGGGCAGATGTAGCACTCACACTACCTCTGTGCCCTTCTCTTGCACAGGCTAAGGATGTTTACAAAGTAAGAATCCTGGCTCCCTGCTGAGTCGCTTAAACTTCTAAACTTCTAACCTTCTCAAGTTGTCACAATGCATCAACATTACAGTGGGATACAAAATCAACACACAAATATCAAGTGTTCTTGTACACCAGTGATGAACTCATTGAGAACCAAATTAGGAAAACAATACCATTCACAATACCATCAAGAAAAATTAAATACTTAGTAATTAACCTAAGGAGGATAAATGCAAGATCTTTGTTATGAAGCTGCAGTACTCTGCAAAAGCAGTTTGAAGAGACATCAGAAAATGGAAAGATATCTTCTGTTCCTGGATAGGCAGAACCAATATTATCAAAATGGTCATACTTCCAAAACTGATAAATAGCTTTAATGCAATCCCAATCAAAATACCAACAACATTCCTCAATGAGAACAAAAAAGTCCTAAAATTCATTTGGAACCAGAGAAGACCCAGACTAGCAAAAGCAATCCTGGGTAGCCAGACGTGGTGGCACATGCCAACCTGAACTACATAGCAGGACCCTGTCAAAAAAAAAAACGTTTCCAGAACACATAATGCAGAAACAACTCCAGCCATATTCAGCTATCTGATCTATTTTTTCTTTTTTCTGGCATCGGGGATCAAACTCACAACCTTGCACTTGCCAGGCAAGTGCTTACGCCACTGAGCTAAATCCCAGGTCCTTGTCTTTTTGAGACAGGGTCTTGCTGTGCCATTTAGGCTGGCCTTGAGCTCACTTTGTAGCCCAGGCTGGTCTGGAACTCATTCGAATGGCATAGTGAGACCCTGTCTCAAAAAGACAAGGGCTGGGGATTTAGCTCAGTGGCCTAACTGCCTGGCTGGCAAGCACAAGGTCATGAATTCAATCCCTGGTGCCACAAAAAAAAAAAATAATAATAATAAAAATAGCCTCTATAGACAAATGGTGCTGGGACAACTGGCTACACACATGCAGAAGGTTGAATCCAGACTTGTATTTTTTACCATGCACTAGACTAAAATCACAACGGATCAAACATCTAAATAGTAAGACAAAAGCACCTAATCAGCTGGAAGAATAAATAGGTAAAACTTTTGAAGACCTGGCATAAGCAAGGACTTTCTGAACAGAACCCCAATTGCACAAATAGCATCAAAAATCAACAAATGGGAGTCGTTTCTGTGCATCAAAGGAAACAACCAATAGAGTGAAGAGACAACCTACAGAATTGGAAAAATTTTCACCAGCTACCCCTCAGACCAAGGACTAATAGAATATATAAGGAACTCAAAAAAATTAGACCCCCCCAAATAAAAGACCTAATAAAAAATGGACAACAGAAATGAATAGACACTTCTCAGAAGAGGAAGTTCAAATGACTAATAAATACATGAAAACATGTTCAACATTTCTGGTCACTAGAAAAATGGAAATAAAAGCAATACTGAAATTCCATCTTATTTGAGAAAAGAATGGCTATCATCAAGAAATCAAATAATAAAAAGTGGTAGCAAGGCTGCAGGGAAAAGGAGCCCTTCTGCATTACTGGTGGGAGTATAAACTAGTACAAACATCATGGAAATCAGTATGAAGATTCATGAAAAAACTAAAATTTGATCATTTGACTTAGATATTCCCCTGCTAGGTATCTTCCCACAAGAGGTAAAGACATCATATTACGGTGATACATGCACACCCATGTTCATACCAGCACAATTCATAACAGCTAAATCTTGGAAGCTGCCCACATGTCCATTGACAGACGAATGGGCAAAGAAATGTGGTATTCACACACAATGGAGTATTTGCTTTGCACAAAGAAGGATAAAGTTGCATCATTTGTGGAAAATGGATGCACCTTGAGAGCATGTTAAATGAAGTAAGTCAGATACTCAGGGTTAAATACCACATAGTTTCTTTTATGTAAGAAATCCGAATTATAAATAAACAGCAAAATAAAAGATACATGATAGAAAATAGAGAGGGAGGTATTTTGCAAAAGGGAAAGGGACTAAGAGATGGAGGACGGGGAGGGAGTAGAAGAGAAATAAATAGAATTATGATTTATTCTGTGCATGTACCAATCCCCCACGATGGATGCAATCATTATGTATTCCAAACATATAGTGATAAAAAAAATTTTAAAACAAACAGGTGGGAATCACAGAGCAATGCCAAAGTGTGAGGTCAGGGCCTGGGCAACAAATTTACAATCATACATATTACTGCTGCCCCAGTTCTAAGTGGGTCCTTGGGCTGGGGACCTCCCCTGTGGGCTTCCAGAGAGAGGGGGAGGGAGAGAGAGACAGCGAGCACCAAGCTGGCTTTCAGGGCTCCATACAGGTGGGGAGAGGATGGAAGGGAGGAGGATTCATCCATGCACATGCTCAATCTATCACTTCTTCATTAGGAATCTTTTTTCTTTTCTTTTTTTTTTTTTTTTTTTGGTACCAGGGATCAAACTCATGACCTCACACTTACCAGGCAAGCACTTGAGCCACTGAGCTAAATCCCCAGCCCCGCTGCCATTAGGGATCTTCTGAGTCATGAGGCTTCCATTTTCTCCATTTTGTTTCCCTCCAATAGACAGTAAGCCAAGAGACTCCTCTTTGAAGACATGTGTATATATAATTTCTTTTGCTAAGTTGCCGAGGCTGAGCTCAAACTTGCAGTCCTCCTGCCTCAGGCTGTATCAGCATGCCAGGATTACAGGTGTGTGCCACCACACCTGGTTCTGAGCTGTCTTTGGTTTTGGTTCTGGTTTGTGGCGTTGTTGTTTTGAGACATGGTTTCACTAGATAGTTCAGGCTCACCTTGAACTTGTGGAGATCCTCCTTCCTAAGTCTCCTTGGTGCTGGGAATACGGGCATACACTGCCATGCCTGGCCCAACTGGTTTTTTTTTTTTTTTTTTGCGGCATCAGGGATTGAACTCACGACCTTGTGCCTGCCAGGCAGGTGCTTAGGCCACTGAGCTAGATCCCCGGCCCTTGTGTTTTTGAGACAGGGTCTCACTATGCCGTTCAGACTGGCCTTGAGCTCACTTTGTAGCCCAGGCTGGTCTCGAACTCACAACGATCCTCCTGTCTCAGCCTCCTATTGTGCTGGGATTACATGCATGAGCCACCATGCCCGGCTCTCCCAGCTGTTTTCACAAACCTGTTGTGAACAGACCAGCCACAACTGTGTGGTCCTGGAGCTTAGTTACATGTCAGTCAGTCTTGTGTTCTGTAGGCTCCAATGTGGGCACCAAATTAGGTGTCATAAGCCTGTCTTTTGTGGTGGTGGTGAGGGATTTGGGAGACCAAAGGGAACAAGAGCCAGGGGCTTTCCTGTTTGACCTTTCTTCTCTCCCTTCAATCTGAGCTCTAGGAGGTCAGAAGGTCTTAGAATGCTTTGATTGGTGCTGTGTCCCTGGTGCCTAGCCCATGGCTGGTCCACAGTGGTCCCTCCATAAACATTTGCTGAATGAATGAAGGAATGAATGAACTTACTCTACTTGATCAGTCATTCACTCAGTTGTTCTTCCTGCAGCTCCTTGCTGGCACCCAGTGAGCTGTGGTCCCAGGGGCCTCACTGCCGGGGAGTAGGAGCTTCCCACTTGATAGAGACGCCAACTAAGACAGGGCCTGAGAAGGGGCCCAGTGTAGAGGGGATGATGTTGCAGAGGTGGAAACGGGCATTCTGAGGGGGCAGCTCCAAGCGACAGGCTCCTTTGGGGCAAAGAGTAAAAAGCTGGGAGGTTTGAGTCCAAGATGGATGCGTGCATAATCCTTCCTCTCTGGGCCTCGCTGCTCTAGACACAGATCTTGGAATGGGGCAGGAGTGGAACGATGTGGGCGCACACGGTAGGCCCTTGGTGCAAAGTCCAGGGAGTCAGCAGGACTTGAGTTCCAACCCTGTTCTACTGGCCTGGCTATGCAGGGGACAAATCTCACAGACGCCCTCATCTGTCTGTGCCCGGACAGTGGCGCCCCCTCCCTGGCATGCTAAGAGGACTGCACCAGGTAGGGGCCACTGCCTCAAAAGGTTAGATCACAATAACCAGGCACTATTGCTTATTTTAATGTGATACAAGATCATAATAAAGAAAATATTAAAAGTACCCTCCATGAAAAAGTTAAATTTCCCTTTTTTGGCGACGGCGGACGTGGAGTGGTCCAGCCATGCCAAGGACGTCCGTTCTTGTCTAAAGCGTATTTTAAGCGCCTTCTCCCCACTCCAAGGCCCCCAATAAAATGATTTGCACCTCCCCAAAAAGTTAAATTTCATAACAAAATAATTAGAGGATAACAATAGTGTATATACTATGGATCATGATCTTAAAAGACTGACCAAACTGTTTCTCAGAGTACAAGTCTAAAAAAAGACTCTCTTTTACGAAGAAGAAACAAAGAACAAATTTTTCTCTTCGGGAAAGAAAAAGAAACTAGTAGTATAAATGAAACAAGTTAGCATGTATCTTAAAATACTTTTGAAACAATGGAATAGATATTTGGGGGATTAGGCTGGGCTGGCGGCGCACATCTGTAATCCCAGTACTCAGGAGGCGGAGGCAGGAAGATCGTTGCAAGTTCCAGACCAGCCTGGGCTACAAAGTGAGCGCATGGCCAGCCTGAACTGCATAAAGAGACCCTGTCTCCAAAAGACCAAAAAAAAAAAAAAAAAACACAAAAAAACCCAGATATTTGGGGGTATTTGAATTTCTACTTCCTACTTATCTATCATTTATCTCTCTTCATATATATGTAACATTTATATATGGTTTAATATATATTAAACCATACATAATATATAGTTTTTTAAAATTTTTTGAGGAATCTCTACACTGATTTCTGTAGTGGTTGATACCAGTCACCATGTATATGTGTTGGGGACCACAAATTTACAGTGACTGGTTTTACATACTCCCCTAAGGGATGAACAAAAGCTTGGGATTATTAGTATTGCCTTTTTGAGATTTCCCATTATCCCATTAGGGGTGGGTTATCCTCTCCCACCTACTACGACTAAGACTGATAATCCCCTCCTCAATCAATAAATGCTGAGGTTCTGGCTGCCTCATAGTTTTTTGTTCCTCATGAACAACTGCTCTTCTCAGATCCCTGCTGCTCTGCTCATTTGTCTCTTGCTCTTTCTTCATTTTTTCTTTTTCTTTTCTTGGCTTTTCAAAATTTTTTACTTATACAACTCTGGGTCACTCCACCACTAAGATACATTCCCCCACCCCACCCCCTTTTATTTCAAATCCATTTTATTTCGAAGAGGAAAAAATAAATAAAAATTTAAAAATTTAAAAAAATTTTTAAAAATTAAACAAATGCTCTTTCCTTCTTTCTCTTTCTTTTTTTCTTTCTCACTGTGGGCTGTAACACCTCGCAGGAGGTTGCAGCTCACTGCAGGAGTCCCTGATACATAGGGAGAGAGAGAATACATATACTTAAGATTGTGATTGTATTCACATACCACATATACACAGGCAGATGCCACCATATATATGGCAAGAGATTCTCATATAAAAGAAACCATGTGATATTTAAGCTCTTAGATCTGATTTGATGATTTAGTTCACTTAACAAGTTGCATCCATTTGCCTATGAATGCCTCAGTTTATCTTTCTTTATGGCAGAGTAGCACTTCATCATGAGTAAATACATTTTCCGTATCCATTCATCTGTAGATGGACATAATACACTGTTTCTAGGATTAGCTATTATAAATTGTGCTGCTAGAAACATGGGTATGCATGAATCACTGTAATATGATGATTTTAACTCTTTGAGAAGATACCTAGAAGAGGAATAGCTGGATCAAATGGAATTTCTGGTTTTAGTTTTTGAGGAATCTGTAATTGATTTCCATAATGGTTTTACTAGTTTACATTCCCACCAACAATGTAGAAGAGTTACTTTTTCTTTTTTCCCCTTGGTCTTTTTGAGACAGGGACTTACTATGCTGTTCAGGCTGGCCTTGAACTCACTATGTAGCCCAGACTGGTCTTGGACTCACAGCGATTCTCCTGCCTCAGCCTCCTGAGTGCTGGGATTACAGGCCTGTGCCATCATGCCCAGCTATTTGATTTTTTTTTTAATGAAAGCCAAGGAACTATTTTTTTAAATAACAACTTTATTATTGAGAGATAATTCACATGCCATAAAATATAACCTTTTAAAGTGTGGAATTTATGATTGGCAGTGTAGCTCAGGGTTAGAGCACTTGCTTAGCATATGTAAGACCCTGGATTCAAATCCCTTTCAAAATAAAATTAAAAGTCTGCAATTGAGGGTTTATTTACATAATTGTGCAACTACCACTATTATTTCAGAACTTTTTCATATTTCAAAAGAAATTGCATACCCATTAGCAGTCATTTCCTGTTGTCCCCTTCCCCTAGTAACAATTAATGTAGTTTCTGTCTGTACAATTTGCCTATTCTGGATATGGCATATAAGTGGAATTTGTGAACCTTTGTGTCTGGCTTGTTGGTGCATTATTTTCAAAATTCATTTGTTTAGCTCAGTGACACAAGTGCCTGCCTGGCAAGTGTGAGGTTGTGAGTTTAATCCCTGGGACCAAAAAACAAACAAACAAAAATATTCATTGGTACTGTAGCATGTATCAATATTGTATTCCTTTTCATGGTTGAATAATATTTCACCACATGGATATACCATATTGGGTTATTTATCAGCAGATGGATGTTAGGCTGTTTCTATTTTGGTTCCTATATAGTACTACTATGAACTCTTCCTACAGGTGTGTGTGTGTGTGTGTGTGTGTGTGTGTGTGTATTTGTATTTTCAATTCTATTGGGTATCCACCTCAGAGTGAACTTGCTGGGTCATGTAACATTTTTTATCACTTGTTAGATTACACTGTATGCTTGGTAGTTTCCTGTGTTGATTAAAGAGATAAAATATAAAACATACCATTATTTACCCTGAGAAGTAGCACAAGTTGAAAAGTTGAAACATATTCAACAAAAATACAGAGATGAAAAATACATAATGACTGACGGGGGATGGATGCTTAGAAATGCTGAAGATACACTCCATGTGGTAGGTTTAAGAATGGTCCCCAAACATAGTGTCACATCTGAATCCCCTGAATTTTCAAATGATACTTCAGATGGGAAGTTTCTAAAGATGTGACTACCTGATAGGCAGATCATCCTGAATTATCTGGTGGGTCCTAAATGCAATCACATACATTCTTCTAAGGGATGGCAAAAGGAAATTTGACTCACATAGAGTAGAAGGTGGAACAGATGGAGTTGAAGATGCCCTCCTCGAAGCGTGGAGTGATGTGGCCACAAGCCAAAGCATGTGACAGCCACTAGAGGCAGGAAGAGGGAGGAACAATTCTCCCCTAGAACCTCCAGAGGGAGCATGGTTCTGCTGACACCTTGGCTTCAGCCCAGTGATACTGATTTTGGATTTCCGGCTTCCACAGTTCTAAGAGAATAAATTTCTGTTGTTTTAAAACATGAAATTTGTAACAGCAGCTTCGGGAAATTAACAAGTTAAAATCATTTTCGATCAATGCCAAGGTCAACCACTGACTACTCTGTTGATCTTCTGGCATGAGGCTATCTAACATATCTTCTTCCTCTCTAGCATACATTCAGTGGGGTTTGTTCATTTTGTTTTGTTTTTTAAACAGGGTCTCATTATATAGGTCAGGCTGGTCTTGATTTCATGGCGATCCTCCTGCCTCAGCCTCCTGAATGCTGAGATTACAGGGGCGCATCACCATGCCCAGCTAAAGACTATGATTTCTAACATACTTGTCTAGTGTCTGGGAAGGACTAGGTCGAGGGGTAGGAAAGAGGAGAAGCTCAGCTGAGCAGCTCTCCCTGAACCCCAAGGGCTCACCTTGGGACCTACCTGCACATCCCCTTTTCTGTACTCTCCCTCTCCTTCTCTGTGCGCTCCCACGGCAGGGGCGACTGTTGGGAAAAGAAGGGATGGGAAAGAGAAAAGAGGTCCAGGTTATTCCCGCTAGCAGTCTGGCCTCATGCTGGGGATCCCTGTTCCCGTCTGGCCCCGCCCTGAGACGTGGGCAAAGCGAAGCCCCGCCCCTTCCTGGGAGCCAGATCTGCCCAGACTCCGCCCCCAAGGATGCTCTTGTAGGGGCAGAAGCGGGGTGGGGGGTCGGAAACCGGGTGAGGGTCATGGATGAGAGGAGGGCGGGGCAGGGCCGGGTCCTGGGCCCTGCGCCCTGTGCTCCCGAGTTGGTGCTTGCCCACCTTCTCCGGGGCTTCCATTCATCTGCGGCCAGGAGGGAACTGCTGCCCACGCCCCCAGGCTGCTGCAGCTTGGCGGATGGAGGGCTTGGGGGAAGCCGCACGGAAGCGGGGGGCCCAGCGGGCTGAAGGCGGCCCTGGGGTGGAGGGCAGAGGGGAGACAGTTGTACATTTCTGTGCCCAGCGAGGTCTTGTGTCAGGGCAAGAGTCCGGAGACCCTGGATGAAGTTTTGGGGCCATCTGGAGTGACAGTCTGGGAGCGCGGAGTGAAATCCCGGAGGGAGCAGAGTGCAAATTTGGAGCCCCAGGTTTAAGAGGGGCTCCAGGTGCCCGTATACTCGGGGAGGCGCCGAATCCAGGGTGCTTCATGGGATTAAGGTATAGGAGAACGGGATGGGATTCCGGGGGTGCTGCCTAGGTGGCGTCGAGGTGCGCCGGATAACAGTTGTGGCCGGGGTCTGGGGCCCCCAGGTGACTCTGGGGACCTGCCGGCATCAGGTCGATGACCCCAGGACCCAGCACAGGAGGCCCCTGGCTCGGCTCCCGGAGGCGGCTCCCGGAGGCGCCGCGGGGGACCGGGTGGGGGCCTGCGGCCGGCCGGCCGGGGCGGAGAAGCGGGGGTCGGGGTCCCTCCCCCTGGCGCGGGCTCAGGAATCCGCCGAAGGGCGG